>JAENPR010001807.1:0-107653 GCA_018135685.1 Themeda triandra | reverse complement strand
GAATTGAACAACTTCACTAGAAATGATGTGTGGGAGCTTGTTGAGAGGCCGAAGAAGCACAATGTGATTGGAACCAAGTGGGTCTTCAAGAACAAGCAAGATCAAGATGGATTGGTTGTGAGGAACAAAGCAAGACTAGTGGCACAAGGGTACACAAGTTGAGGGTCTTGACTTTGGAGAAACATATGCACCGGTGGCAAGATTGGAGGCAATTAGAATCTTATTAGCCTATGCTTGTGCTCATAACATCAAGCTCTATCAAATGGATGTGAAAAGTGTATTTCTCAATGGCTTCATCAATGAGGAAGTGTATGTTGCACAACCTCCCGATTTTGAGGATGACAAAGAAGCCCAACCATGTCTACAAGCTCAAGAAGGCATTATATGGATCGAAGCAAGCTCCAAGGGCATGGTATGAAAGATTGAGAGACTTTCTCATATCCAAAGGGCTTCAAGATGGGCAAAGTTGACACTACTCTCTTCACCAAGAAGATAGAAGATGACTTGTTTGTGTTGCAAATCTATGTGGATGATATCATCTTTGGATCAACAAATCAATTCTTTTGTGAAGAGTTTGCTAAGATGATGGCTAGTGAGTTTGAGATGTCAATGCTTGGAGAGTTGAGCTACTTCCTTGGTCTTCAAATCAAGCAAATGAAGAATGGCACCTTTATGAGTCAAGGCAAGTACATCAAGGACATGATCAAGAAGTTTGGGTTGCAAGATGCTAAGGCCCTTAGCACACCAATGGGAACCAATGGTGGCTTGGACATTGATGATAGTGGCAAGATGATTGAGCAAAAGCTATATAGATCAATGATTGGAAGCTTGCTATATGTGACCGCTTCAAGGCCCGATGTCATGTTTAGTGTGTGCATGTGTGCAAGATTTCAAGCTTCTCCAAGAGAGTCACTCTGACGGCAACCAAGAGGGTGTTGAGATACTTGAAGGGTACTCAAGATGTTGGTCTATGGTATCCCAAGGGGTCAAGCTTTGAGTTGATTGGATACTCCGACTCCACTATGCCGGTTGCAAGATTGATAGAAAGAGGACAAGTGGAACATGCCAAGTGCTAGAAAGATCTTTAGTTTCATGGTCTTCAAAGAAGCAAAATAGTGTGGCACTTTCCACCGCCGAAGTAGAATATATTAGTGCGGGGAATTGTTGTGCACAATTGTTATGGATGAAAGCCACCTTGAAGGACTATGGGATCAAGTTCAAGCATGTGCCTTTGTTTTGTGACAATGAAAGTGCAATCAAGATGACAAACAATCCGGTTCAACATTCAAGAACCAAGCACATTGATGTGAGGCACCACTTCATTAGAGATCATCAACAAAAGAGAGATGTCAAAGATTGAAAGCATTGGCACCGAAGATCAACTAGCCGACATATTCACCAAGCCTCTTGATGAGAAAAGATTTTGCAAGTTGAGGAATGAGTTGAACATACTTAGCTTCTCCAACATGGATTGATGCACCCCATATATGACATGCCTCTCCTCCAACAAAGCAAGGTAAAGTTGGTTGTTGCATCTCATGCATCCTTTGCTAGTTGTGTAGACATGTATACATGTGCATCTTGCTAGGCTCATTCATTGCAAATCAAATGAATTTGAAGGATATATGGCATCACTATTGTTTCTATGCTTGATTTGATCTAGTGATGGCATATGACTTATTTGTGAGCTTGTAAACCTAGTGTTGAATCTTTAGCACTTGCTCATGATGTGTATCTCAACATGGTCAAGATAACCCTTATTCTCATGAGGTGTGAAGAAGCTTGCCCTTGGTTCAAACCGAGATACATTTTCTAGGCATGTGGTTTAGATTTGGCCATAGTTGATTGACTTGTTTCTCTCATCTTATTCACCCTTGTTGTGATTGTTGACAAAGGGGGAGAAATAAGTAAACAAAGAGCAATGGAAGGGGATCAATTTTTATGATATGACCCAACCATGAGCACACAAATAGGGGAGCAAGCTCATAGACTATTTGTTGCATATTGTGTGTGCATACATGATGATATGGAGCATTGCAAGCTAAATTCAATATTCATGCTTGTTTGGTGTATTGCTAGTATAGAACTTGATTGATGAAATGAAGTACTAGCATGCATGCATTGAAGGATTGAAGGTGTCATTCATTGAGCCAACTAAGATTGATGAAGCATTGAAGGATCCGGATTGGATAAATGCCATGCATGAGGAATTGAACAACTTCACTAGAAATGATGTGTGGGAGCTTGTTGAGAGGCCGAAGAAGCACAATGTGATTGGAACCAAGTGGGTCTTCAAGAACAAGCAAGATCAAGATGGATTGGTTGTGAGGAACAAAGCAAGACTAGTGGCACAAGGGTACACACAAGTTGAGGGTCTTGACTTTGGAGAAACATATGCACCGGTGGCAAGATTGGAGGCAATTAGAATCTTATTAGCCTATGCTTGTGCTCATAACATCAAGCTCTATCAAATGGATGTGAAAAGTGTATTTCTCAATGGCTTCATCAATGAGGAAGTGTATGTTGCACAACCTCCCGATTTTGAGGATGACAAGAAGCCCAACCATGTCTACAAGCTCAAGAAGGCATTATATGGATCGAAGCAAGCTCCAAGGGCATGGTATGAAAGATTGAGAGACTTTCTCATATCCAAAGGCTTCAAGATGGGCAAAGTTGACACTACTCTCTTCACCAAGAAGATAGAAGATGACTTGTTTGTGTTGCAAATCTATGTGGATGATATCATCTTTGGATCAACAAATCAATTCTTTTGTGAAGAGTTTGCTAAGATGATGGCTAGTGAGTTTGAGATGTCAATGCTTGGAGAGTTGAGCTACTTCCTTGGTCTTCAAATCAAGCAAATGAAGAATGGCACCTTTATGAGTCAAGGCAAGTACATCAAGGACATGATCAAGAAGTTTGGGTTGCAAGATGCTAAGGCCCTTAGCACACCAATGGGAACCAATGGTGGCTTGGACATTGATGATAGTGGCAAGATGATTGAGCAAAAGCTATATAGATCAATGATTGGAAGCTTGCTATATGTGACCGCTTCAAGGCCTGATGTCATGTTTAGTGTGTGCATGTGTGCAAGATTTCAAGCTTCTCCAAGAGAGAGTCACTTGACGGCAACCAAGAGGGTGTTGAGATACTTGAAGGGTACTCAAGATGTTGGTCTATGGTATCCCAAGGGGTCAAGCTTTGAGTTGATTGGATACTCCGACTCCGACTATGCCGGTTGCAAGATTGATAGAAAGAGCACAAGTGGAACATGCCAAGTGCTAGAAAGATCTTTAGTTTCATGGTCTTCAAAGAAGCAAAATAGTGTGGCACTTTCCACCGCCGAAGTAGAATATATTAGTGCGGGGAATTGTTGTGCACAATTGTTATGGATGAAAGCCACCTTGAAGGACTATGGGATCAAGTTCAAGCATGTGCCTTTGTTTTGTGACAATGAAAGTGCAATCAAGATGACAAACAATCCGGTTCAACATTCAAGAACCAAGCACATTGATGTGAGGCACCACTTCATTAGAGATCATCAACAAAAGAGAGATGTCAGCATTGAAAGCATTGGCACCGAAGATCAACTAGCCGACATATTCACCAAGCCTCTTGATGAGAAAAGATTTTGCAAGTTGAGGAATGAGTTGAACATACTTAGCTTCTCCAACATGGATTGATGCACCCCATATATGACATGCCTCTCCTCCAACAAAGCAAGGTAAAGTTGGTTGTTGCATCTCATGCATCCTTTGCTAGTTGTGTAGACATGTATACATGTGCATCTTGCTAGGCTCATTCATTGCAAATCAAATGAATTTGAAGGATATATGGCATCACTATTGTTTCTATGCTTGATTTGATCTAGTGATGGCATATGACTTGTTTGTGAGCTTGTAAACCTAGTGTTGAATCTTTAGCACTTGCTCATGATGTGTATCTCAACATGGTCAAGATAACCCTTATTCTCATGAGGTGTGAAGAAGCTTGCCCTTGGTTCAAACCGAGATACATTTTCTAGGCATGTGGTTTAGATTTGGCCATAGTTGATTGACTTGTTTCTCTCATCTTATTCACCCTTGTTGTGATTGTTGACAAAGGGGGAGAAATAAGTAAACAAAGAGCAATGGAAGGGGATCAATTTTTATGATATGACCCAACCATGAGCACACAAATAGGGGGAGCAAGCTCATAGACTATTTGTTGCATATTGTGTGTGCATACATGATGATATGGAGCATTGCAAGCTAAATTCAATATTCATGCTTGTTTGGTGTATTGCTAGTATAGAACTTGATTGATGAAATGAAGTACTAGCATGCATGCATTGAAGGATTGAAGGTGTCATTCATTGAGCCAACTAAGATTGATGAAGCATTGAAGGATCCGGATTGGATAAATGCCATGCATGAGGAATTGAACAACTTCACTAGAAATGATGTGTGGGAGCTTGTTGAGAGGCCGAAGAAGCACAATGTGATTGGAACCAAGTGGGTCTTCAAGAACAAGCAAGATCAAGATGGATTGGTTGTGAGGAACAAAGCAAGACTAGTGGCACAAGGGTACACACAAGTTGAGGGTCTTGACTTTGGAGAAACATATGCACCGGTGGCAAGATTGGAGGCAATTAGAATCTTATTAGCCTATGCTTGTGCTCATAACATCAAGCTCTATCAAATGGATGTGAAAAGTGTATTTCTCAATGGCTTCATCAATGAGGAAGTGTATGTTGCACAACCTCCCGATTTTGAGGATGACAAGAAGCCCAACCATGTCTACAAGCTCAAGAAGGCATTATATGGATCGAAGCAAGCTCCAAGGGCATGGTATGAAAGATTGAGAGACTTTCTCATATCCAAAGGCTTCAAGATGGGCAAAGTTGACACTACTCTCTTCACCAAGAAGATAGAAGATGACTTGTTTGTGTTGCAAATCTATGTGGATGATATCATCTTTGGATCAACAAATCAATTCTTTTGTGAAGAGTTTGCTAAGATGATGGCTAGTGAGTTTGAGATGTCAATGCTTGGAGAGTTGAGCTACTTCCTTGGTCTTCAAATCAAGCAAATGAAGAATGGCACCTTTATGAGTCAAGGCAAGTACATCAAGGACATGATCAAGAAGTTTGGGTTGCAAGATGCTAAGGCCCTTAGCACACCAATGGGAACCAATGGTGGCTTGGACATTGATGATAGTGGCAAGATGATTGAGCAAAAGCTATATAGATCAATGATTGGAAGCTTGCTATATGTGACCGCTTCAAGGCCCGATGTTATGTTTAGTGTGTGCATGTGTGCAAGATTTCAAGCTTCTCCAAGAGAGAGTCACTTGACGGCAACCAAGAGGGTGTTGAGATACTTGAAGGGTACTCAAGATGTTGGTCTATGGTATCCCAAGGGGTCAAGCTTTGAGTTGATTGGATACTCCGACTCCGACTATGCCGGTTGCAAGATTGATAGAAAGAGCACAAGTGGAACATGCCAAGTGCTAGAAAGATCTTTAGTTTCATGGTCTTCAAAGAAGCAAAATAGTGTGGCACTTTCCACCGCCGAAGTAGAATATATTAGTGCGGGGAATTGTTGTGCACAATTGTTATGGATGAAAGCCACCTTGAAGGACTATGGGATCAAGTTCAAGCATGTGCCTTTGTTTTGTGACAATGAAAGTGCAATCAAGATGACAAACAATCCGGTTCAACATTCAAGAACCAAGCACATTGATGTGAGGCACCACTTCATTAGAGATCATCAACAAAAGAGAGATGTCGGCATTGAAAGCATTGGCACCGAAGATCAACTAGCCGACATATTCACCAAGCCTCTTGATGAGAAAAGATTTTGCAAGTTGAGGAATGAGTTGAACATACTTAGCTTCTCCAACATGGATTGATGCACCCCATATATGACATGCCTCTCCTCCAACAAAGCAAGGTAAAGTTGGTTGTTGCATCTCATGCATCCTTTGCTAGTTGTGTAGACATGTATACATGTGCATCTTGCTAGGCTCATTCATTGCAAATCAAATGAATTTGAAGGATATATGGCATCACTATTGTTTCTATGCTTGATTTGATCTAGTGATGGCATATGACTTGTTTGTGAGCTTGTAAACCTAGTGTTGAATCTTTAGCACTTGCTCATGATGTGTATCTCAACATGGTCAAGATAACCCTTATTCTCATGAGGTGTGAAGAAGCTTGCCCTTGGTTCAAACCGAGATACATTTTCTAGGCATGTGGTTTAGATTTGGCCATAGTTGATTGACTTGTTTCTCTCATCTTATTCACCCTTGTTGTGATTGTTGACAAAGGGGGAGAAATAAGTAAACAAAGAGCAATGGAAGGGGATCAATTTTTATGATATGACCCAACCATGAGCACACAAATAGGGGGAGCAAGCTCATAGACTATTTGTTGCATATTGTGTGTGCATACATGATGATATGGAGCATTGCAAGCTAAATTCAATATTCATGCTTGTTTGGTGTATTGCTAGTATAGAACTTGATTGATGAAATGAAGTACTAGCATGCATGCATTGAAGGATTGAAGGTGTCATTCATTGAGCCAACTAAGATTGATGAAGCATTGAAGGATCCGGATTGGATAAATGCCATGCATGAGGAATTGAACAACTTCACTAGAAATGATGTGTGGGAGCTTGTTGAGAGGCCGAAGAAGCACAATGTGATTGGAACCAAGTGGGTCTTCAAGAACAAGCAAGATCAAGATGGATTGGTTGTGAGGAACAAAGCAAGACTAGTGGCACAAGGGTACACACAAGTTGAGGGTCTTGACTTTGGAGAAACATATGCACCGGTGGCAAGATTGGAGGCAATTAGAATCTTATTAGCCTATGCTTGTGCTCATAACATCAAGCTCTATCAAATGGATGTGAAAAGTGTATTTCTCAATGGCTTCATCAATGAGGAAGTGTATGTTGCACAACCTCCCGATTTTGAGGATGACAAGAAGCCCAACCATGTCTACAAGCTCAAGAAGGCATTATATGGATCGAAGCAAGCTCCAAGGGCATGGTATGAAAGATTGAGAGACTTTCTCATATCCAAAGGCTTCAAGATGGGCAAAGTTGACACTACTCTCTTCACCAAGAAGATAGAAGATGACTTGTTTGTGTTGCAAATCTATGTGAATGATATCATCTTTGGATCAACAAATCAATTCTTTTGTGAAGAGTTTGCTAAGATGATGGCTAGTGAGTTTGAGATGTCAATGCTTGGAGAGTTGAGCTACTTCCTTGGTCTTCAAATCAAGCAAATGAAGAATGGCACCTTTATGAGTCAAGGCAAGTACATCAAGGACATGATCAAGAAGTTTGGGTTGCAAGATGCTAAGGCCCTTAGCACACCAATGGGAACCAATGGTGGCTTGGACATTGATGATAGTGGCAAGATGATTGAGCAAAAGCTATATAGATCAATGATTGGAAGCTTGCTATATGTGACCGCTTCAAGGCCTCGATGTCATGTTTAGTGTGTGCATGTGTGCAAGATTTCAAGCTTCTCCAAGAGAGAGTCACTTGACGGCAACCAAGAGGGTGTTGAGATACTTGAAGGGTACTCAAGATGTTGGTCTATGGTATCCCAAGGGGTCAAGCTTTGAGTTGATTGGATACTCCGACTCCGACTATGCCGGTTGCAAGATTGATAGAAAGAGCACAAGTGGAACATGCCAAGTGCTAGAAAGATCTTTAGTTTCATGGTCTTCAAAGAAGCAAAATAGTGTGGCACTTTCCACCGCCGAAGTAGAATATATTAGTGCGGGGAATTGTTGTGCACAATTGTTATGGATGAAAGCCACCTTGAAGGACTATGGGATCAAGTTCAAGCATGTGCCTTTGTTTTGTGACAATGAAAGTGCAATCAAGATGACAAATAATCCGGTTCAACATTCAAGAACCAAGCACATTGATGTGAGGCACCACTTCATTAGAGATCATCAACAAAAGAGAGATGTCAGCATTGAAAGCATTGGCACCGAAGATCAACTAGCCGACATATTCACCAAGCCTCTTGATGAGAAAAGATTTTGCAAGTTGAGGAATGAGTTGAACATACTTAGCTTCTCCAACATGGATTGATGCACCCCATATATGACATGCCTCTCCTCCAACAAAGCAAGGTAAAGTTGGTTGTTGCATCTCATGCATCCTTTGCTAGTTGTGTAGACATGTATACATGTGCATCTTGCTAGGCTCATTCATTGCAAATCAAATGAATTTGAAGGATATATGGCATCACTATTGTTTCTATGCTTGATTTGATCTAGTGATGGCATATGACTTGTTTGTGAGCTTGTAAACCTAGTGTTGAATCTTTAGCACTTGCTCATGATGTGTATCTCAACATGGTCAAGATAACCCTTATTCTCATGAGGTGTGAAGAAGCTTGCCCTTGGTTCAAACCGAGATACATTTTCTAGGCATGTGGTTTAGATTTGGCCATAGTTGATTGACTTGTTTCTCTCATCTTATTCACCCTTGTTGTGATTGTTGACAAAGGGGGAGAAATAAGTAAACAAAGAGCAATGGAAGGGGATCAATTTTTATGATATGACCCAACCATGAGCACACAAATAGGGGAGCAAGCTCATAGACTATTTGTTGCATATTGTGTGTGCATACATGATGATATGGAGCATTGCAAGCTAAATTCAATATTCATGCTTGTTTGGTGTATTGCTAGTATAGAACTTGATTGATGAAATGAAGTACTAGCATGCATGCATTGAAGGATTGAAGGTGTCATTCATTGAGCCAACTAAGATTGATGAAGCATTGAAGGATCCGGATTGGATAAATGCCATGCATGAGGAATTGAACAACTTCACTAGAAATGATGTGTGGGAGCTTGTTGAGAGGCCGAAGAAGCACAATGTGATTGGAACCAAGTGGGTCTTCAAGAACAAGCAAGATCAAGATGGATTGGTTGTGAGGAACAAAGCAAGACTAGTGGCACAAGGGTACACACAAGTTGAGGGTCTTGACTTTGGAGAAACATATGCACCGGTGGCAAGATTGGAGGCAATTAGAATCTTATTAGCCTATGCTTGTGCTCATAACATCAAGCTCTATCAAATGGATGTGAAAAGTGTATTTCTCAATGGCTTCATCAATGAGGAAGTGTATGTTGCACAACCTCCCGATTTTGAGGATGACAAGAAGCCCAACCATGTCTACAAGCTCAAGAAGGCATTATATGGATCGAAGCAAGCTCCAAGGGCATGGTATGAAAGATTGAGAGACTTTCTCATATCCAAAGGCTTCAAGATGGGCAAAGTTGACACTACTCTCTTCACCAAGAAGATAGAAGATGACTTGTTTGTGTTGCAAATCTATGTGGATGATATCATCTTTGGATCAACAAATCAATTCTTTTGTGAAGAGTTTGCTAAGATGATGGCTAGTGAGTTTGAGATGTCAATGCTTGGAGAGTTGAGCTACTTCCTTGGTCTTCAAATCAAGCAAATGAAGAATGGCACCTTTATGAGTCAAGGCAAGTACATCAAGGACATGATCAAGAAGTTTGGGTTGCAAGATGCTAAGGCCCTTAGCACACCAATGGGAACCAATGGTGGCTTGGACATTGATGATAGTGGCAAGATGATTGAGCAAAAGCTATATAGATCAATGATTGGAAGCTTGCTATATGTGACCGCTTCAAGGCCTGATGTCATGTTTAGTGTGTGCATGTGTGCAAGATTTCAAGCTTCTCCAAGAGAGAGTCACTTGACGGCAACCAAGAGGGTGTTGAGATACTTGAAGGGTACTCAAGATGTTGGTCTATGGTATCCCAAGGGTCAAGCTTTGAGTTGATTGGATACTCCGACTCCGACTATGCCGGTTGCAAGATTGATAGAAAGAGCACAAGTGGAACATGCCAAGTGCTAGAAAGATCTTTAGTTTCATGGTCTTCAAAGAAGCAAAATAGTGTGGCACTTTCCACACGCCGAAGTAGAATATATTAGTGCGGGGAATTGTTGTGCACAATTGTTATGGATGAAAGCCACCTTGAAGGACTATGGGATCAAGTTCAAGCATGTGCCTTTGTTTTGTGACAATGAAAGTGCAATCAAGATGACAAACAATCCGGTTCAACATTCAAGAACCAAGCACATTGATGTGAGGCACCACTTCATTAGAGATCATCAACAAAAGAGAGATGTCAGCATTGAAAGCATTGGCACCGAAGATCAACTAGCCGACATATTCACCAAGCCTCTTGATGAGAAAAGATTTTGCAAGTTGAGGAATGAGTTGAACATACTTAGCTTCTCCAACATGGATTGATGCACCCCATATATGACATGCCTCTCCTCCAACAAAGCAAGGTAAAGTTGGTTGTTGCATCTCATGCATCCTTTGCTAGTTGTGTAGACATGTATACATGTGCATCTTGCTAGGCTCATTCATTGCAAATCAAATGAATTTGAAGGATATATGGCATCACTATTGTTTCTATGCTTGATTTGATCTAGTGATGGCATATGACTTGTTTGTGAGCTTGTAAACCTAGTGTTGAATCTTTAGCACTTGCTCATGATGTGTATCTCAACATGGTCAAGATAACCCTTATTCTCATGAGGTGTGAAGAAGCTTGCCCTTGGTTCAAACCGAGATACATTTTCTAGGCATGTGGTTTAGATTTGGCCATAGTTGATTGACTTGTTTCTCTCATCTTATTCACCCTTGTTGTGATTGTTGACAAAGGGGGAGAAATAAGTAAACAAAGAGCAATGGAAGGGGATCAATTTTTATGATATGACCCAACCATGAGCACACAAATAGGGGGAGCAAGCTCATAGACTATTTGTTGCATATTGTGTGTGCATACATGATGATATGGAGCATTGCAAGCTAAATTCAATATTCATGCTTGTTTGGTGTATTGCTAGTATAGAACTTGATTGATGAAATGAAGTACTAGCATGCATGCATTGAAGGATTGAAGGTGTCATTCATTGAGCCAACTAAGATTGATGAAGCATTGAAGGATCCGGATTGGATAAATGCCATGCATGAGGAATTGAACAACTTCACTAGAAATGATGTGTGGGAGCTTGTTGAGAGGCCGAAGAAGCACAATGTGATTGGAACCAAGTGGGTCTTCAAGAACAAGCAAGATCAAGATGGATTGGTTGTGAGGAACAAAGCAAGACTAGTGGCACAAGGGTACACACAAGTTGAGGGTCTTGACTTTGGAGAAACATATGCACCGGTGGCAAGATTGGAGGCAATTAGAATCTTATTAGCCTATGCTTGTGCTCATAACATCAAGCTCTATCAAATGGATGTGAAAAGTGTATTTCTCAATGGCTTCATCAATGAGGAAGTGTATGTTGCACAACCTCCCGATTTTGAGGATGACAAGAAGCCCAACCATGTCTACAAGCTCAAGAAGGCATTATATGGATCGAAGCAAGCTCCAAGGGCATGGTATGAAAGATTGAGAGACTTTCTCATATCCAAAGGCTTCAAGATGGGCAAAGTTGACACTACTCTCTTCACCAAGAAGATAGAAGATGACTTGTTTGTGTTGCAAATCTATGTGGATGATATCATCTTTGGATCAACAAATCAATTCTTTTGTGAAGAGTTTGCTAAGATGATGGCTAGTGAGTTTGAGATGTCAATGCTTGGAGAGTTGAGCTACTTCCTTGGTCTTCAAATCAAGCAAATGAAGAATGGCACCTTTATGAGTCAAGGCAAGTACATCAAGGACATGATCAAGAAGTTTGGGTTGCAAGATGCTAAGGCCCTTAGCACACCAATGGGAACCAATGGTGGCTTGGACATTGATGATAGTGGCAAGATGATTGAGCAAAAGCTATATAGATCAATGATTGGAAGCTTGCTATATGTGACCGCTTCAAGGCCTGATGTCATGTTTAGTGTGTGCATGTGTGCAAGATTTCAAGCTTCTCCAAGAGAGAGTCACTTGACGGCAACCAAGAGGGTGTTGAGATACTTGAAGGGTACTCAAGATGTTGGTCTATGGTATCCCAAGGGGTCAAGCTTTGAGTTGATTGGATACTCCGACTCCGACTATGCCGGTTGCAAGATTGATAGAAAGAGCACAAGTGGAACATGCCAAGTGCTAGAAAGATCTTTAGTTTCATGGTCTTCAAAGAAGCAAAATAGTGTGGCACTTTCCACCGCCGAAGTAGAATATATTAGTGCGGGAATTGTTGTGCACAATTGTTATGGATGAAAGCCACCTTGAAGGACTATGGGATCAAGTTTAAGCATGTGCCTTTGTTTTGTGACAATGAAAGTGCAATCAAGATGACAAACAATCCGGTTCAACATTCAAGAACCAAGCACATTGATGTGAGGCACCACTTCATTAGAGATCATCAACAAAAGAGAGATGTCGCATTGAAAGCATTGGCACCGAAGATCAACTAGCCGACATATTCACCAAGCCTCTTGATGAGAAAAGATTTTGCAAGTTGAGGAATGAGTTGAACATACTTAGCTTCTCCAACATGGATTGATGCACCCCATATATGACATGCCTCTCCTCCAACAAAGCAAGGTAAAGTTGGTTGTTGCATCTCATGCATCCTTTGCTAGTTGTGTAGACATGTATACATGTGCATCTTGCTAGGCTCATTCATTGCAAATCAAATGAATTTGAAGGATATATGGCATCACTATTGTTTCTATGCTTGATTTGATCTAGTGATGGCATATGACTTGTTTGTGAGCTTGTAAACCTAGTGTTGAATCTTTAGCACTTGCTCATGATGTGTATCTCAACATGGTCAAGATAACCCTTATTCTCATGAGGTGTGAAGAAGCTTGCCCTTGGTTCAAACCGAGATACATTTTCTAGGCATGTGGTTTAGATTTGGCCATAGTTGATTGACTTGTTTCTCTCATCTTATTCACCCTTGTTGTGATTGTTGACAAAGGGGGAGAAATAAGTAAACAAAGAGCAATGGAAGGGGATCAATTTTTATGATATGACCCAACCATGAGCACACAAATAGGGGGAGCAAGCTCATAGACTATTTGTTGCATATTGTGTGTGCATACATGATGATATGGAGCATTGCAAGCTAAATTCAATATTCATGCTTGTTTGGTGTATTGCTAGTATAGAACTTGATTGATGAAATGAAGTACTAGCATGCATGCATTGAAGGATTGAAGGTGTCATTCATTGAGCCAACTAAGATTGATGAAGCATTGAAGGATCCGGATTGGATAAATGCCATGCATGAGGAATTGAACAACTTCACTAGAAATGATGTGTGGGAGCTTGTTGAGAGGCCGAAGAAGCACAATGTGATTGGAACCAAGTGGGTCTTCAAGAACAAGCAAGATCAAGATGGATTGGTTGTGAGGAACAAAGCAAGACTAGTGGCACAAGGGTACACACAAGTTGAGGGTCTTGACTTTGGAGAAACATATGCACCGGTGGCAAGATTGGAGGCAATTAGAATCTTATTAGCCTATGCTTGTGCTCATAACATCAAGCTCTATCAAATGGATGTGAAAAGTGTATTTCTCAATGGCTTCATCAATGAGGAAGTGTATGTTGCACAACCTCCCGATTTTGAGGATGACAAGAAGCCCAACCATGTCTACAAGCTCAAGAAGGCATTATATGGATCGAAGCAAGCTCCAAGGGCATGGTATGAAAGATTGAGAGACTTTCTCATATCCAAAGGCTTCAAGATGGGCAAAGTTGACACTACTCTCTTCACCAAGAAGATAGAAGATGACTTGTTTGTGTTGCAAATCTATGTGGATGATATCATCTTTGGATCAACAAATCAATTCTTTTGTGAAGAGTTTGCTAAGATGATGGCTAGTGAGTTTGAGATGTCAATGCTTGGAGAGTTGAGCTACTTCCTTGGTCTTCAAATCAAGCAAATGAAGAATGGCACCTTTATGAGTCAAGGCAAGTACATCAAGGACATGATCAAGAAGTTTGGGTTGCAAGATGCTAAGGCCCTTAGCACACCAATGGGAACCAATGGTGGCTTGGACATTGATGATAGTGGCAAGATGATTGAGCAAAAGCTATATAGATCAATGATTGGAAGCTTGCTATATGTGACCGCTTCAAGGCCTGATGTCATGTTTAGTGTGTGCATGTGTGCAAGATTTCAAGCTTCTCCAAGAGAGAGTCACTTGACGGCAACCAAGAGGGTGTTGAGATACTTGAAGGGTACTCAAGATGTTGGTCTATGGTATCCCAAGGGGTCAAGCTTTGAGTTGATTGGATACTCCGACTCCGACTATGCCGGTTGCAAGATTGATAGAAAGAGCACAAGTGGAACATGCCAAGTGCTAGAAAGATCTTTAGTTTCATGGTCTTCAAAGAAGCAAAATAGTGTGGCACTTTCCACCGCCGAAGTAGAATATATTAGTGCGGGGAATTGTTGTGCACAATTGTTATGGATGAAAGCCACCTTGAAGGACTATGGGATCAAGTTCAAGCATGTGCCTTTGTTTTGTGACAATGAAAGTGCAATCAAGATGACAAACAATCCGGTTCAACATTCAAGAACCAAGCACATTGATGTGAGGCACCACTTCATTAGAGATCATCAACAAAAGAGATGTCGGCATTGAAAGCATTGGCACCGAAGATCAACTAGCCGACATATTCACCAAGCCTCTTGATGAGAAAAGATTTTGCAAGTTGAGGAATGAGTTGAACATACTTAGCTTCTCCAACATGGATTGATGCACCCCATATATGACATGCCTCTCCTCCAACAAAGCAAGGTAAAGTTGGTTGTTGCATCTCATGCATCCTTTGCTAGTTGTGTAGACATGTATACATGTGCATCTTGCTAGGCTCATTCATTGCAAATCAAATGAATTTGAAGGATATATGGCATCACTATTGTTTCTATGCTTGATTTGATCTAGTGATGGCATATGACTTGTTTGTGAGCTTGTAAACCTAGTGTTGAATCTTTAGCACTTGCTCATGATGTGTATCTCAACATGGTCAAGATAACCCTTATTCTCATGAGGTGTGAAGAAGCTTGCCCTTGGTTCAAACCGAGATACATTTTCTAGGCATGTGGTTTAGATTTGGCCATAGTTGATTGACTTGTTTCTCTCATCTTATTCACCCTTGTTGTGATTGTTGACAAAGGGGGAGAAATAAGTAAACAAAGAGCAATGGAAGGGGATCAATTTTTATGATATGACCCAACCATGAGCACACAAATAGGGGGAGCAAGCTCATAGACTATTTGTTGCATATTGTGTGTGCATACATGATGATATGGAGCATTGCAAGCTAAATTCAATATTCATGCTTGTTTGGTGTATTGCTAGTATAGAACTTGATTGATGAAATGAAGTACTAGCATGCATAGGTGATTTCTAGACATAGAGTTTCTCTTGTTCAAGTACCTTGCTTATAATGTGATCTCATGAGGTATCTTGAGTTTTGATGATGTCTAGATTCCCATGGTGCTAAGGAAGGTTTATTATCGCACTCCGATTGGTATCACGCTTCAAAGGTCAATTCTATAAACCTTAGTACCATTTTGGTTGTGGTAACTCTCACATAAGTTTTATCTATGCATGTGTGCTTGAAAATCGACCAAACATTTGATGCACACATGTAGGGGGAGCTACCACTACCAAAACCGAAATTGAAATGCTTGTCCAATCCAAGATTCATGACCAAAATGTCTTGGGCAAGCAATTCAATTTCATATTGAATTCAATTTCCATATCTTTGTGAGCTTTGTGAAGGGTTGTCATCAATTACCAAAAAGGGGGAGATTGAAAGCTCCGGTTTGGTTTTGGTAATTAATGACACTCAACGTTGCTAATGCTTTGCTCTAAGTGTGGTTAGACACATAGCAACGTGACGGTGGATGATGGAGCATGGTGATCACGGTGACGAACATGGTGGACATGTGAGGTGTTCAAGCTCCGACGGAGGCCCATGGAGATCATGGTGAAGGTATACTTGATAGGGCTTTCCGGTTTGGTGGTCGAGACACTTAGCGAGTGTGACCACATTTAGGATCGATAACCGACTATCAAGAGGGGTTTCCTCGGTTTCATTCGCGGTCCTAAGTGCCTCTAGTTGCGACTTTGCATGATGCATGAGAGACTAACTAGAGGGCTAACTCTTGCCGACGTGGTCGTGCTTGTACTACTAACTCCGGTGCTTGAGATGAGGTCTACACTTGGTAGAGTTGGTACTCAAGGCAAGAGAATGGACTTGGATCGACGACGGTGTGACATCGAAGATCAAACAAGAGGTGGACGAGTTCACTGGGCGCCAGACGCAGGCGCCGGACGCCGGGCCAGGAGGTGTCGGACGCGTCCGGCACGTTGTGGGCGGCCTCGGGCGCCTGGCTGGCCGTGGCTGAGCGCCAGACGCCGTGGAGGCGCGTCCGGCGTGTGCCAGACGCGGACCGGAAAGTTTCTGGGCAGCGTGTTGCGCGTGCGCTGGGGGCGCCGGACGCGTCCGGCGTGAGGCGGCGGACGCGGGCGGCGGACGCGCCAGGTCAGCAGTGTTTGAAGCCAACGGTCGACTCCGGCGGCGCGCTGAAGAGCGCCGGACGCGTCCGACGGGCAGCGGCGGACGCGTCCGGCGCATGTTGGAGCATCAGCCCGAGGGGCAACGACTATTTTTCGAGGGGGCTCTATAAATAGACCATTGGCCGGCCTTTGGAGGTCTCTTCGCTATTTCTTCATACCTGAGCATACTTTGAGCAAGGGAGACACTCCCCCACTCATCTCTTTAATTCCTTTGCTAATCTTGAGAGAGATTTGAGTGAGAACAAGTGATTTGCATTGAGAGTTGCATCTAGAGGCACTTGTTCATCGAGTGATCTGCGGATTCTTGTTACTCTTCGGTGATTCCCGTCACCGTAGACGGTTTGGAGCAGCGGGTGGTGGTTAAGCTCGACTTGGTGATTGTTCGAGGCCACACCGGGTTCTTGTGAGGGGTTCTTGATCCTTCCCCGCGGGAGTTCGCGAAAGGATACTCTAGTGGATTGCTCGTGGCTTGTGGATCCTTGTCTTGTGTGGAGATTGCGGCTCCCCATTGGGGTCTTTGGCATCGAGCCAATTGAGCGGGCAACTCACCAAGCAAGTGTATTGCCACAACGAGGACTAGCTTGCCGGGAAGCAAGTGAACCTCGGTAAAAAATCATTGTGTCGATTTGTGATTGCCGAGGCTTCGACCTCCTTGTGCTTGTGCTTGAGCTCTCTAGGTGATTGGCTACTACACCGGTGATTGGCCATCTTCTACTCTTCGCGGCGGTATAAACTTCCATCACCTCCTTACTTTCCGCATAGTAGAATTGCTTGTTGTGGTCGGTCGGGAACCACTCTTTGAGTAGTTTAAATCCCGTGGGTAGAACTACTTGTTGTGGTCGGACGGGAACCACTCATTGTGTAGAGTAAATCCCGTGGGTAGAATTGCTTGGTTGGTTTCAGTGAACCGACTTTGTGTGGCTTGATCACCGTGGTTGTTGTGCGTTTGGATTGAGTAGCCTTACTTTGTTTAGGACGGCTTGCATAGAGTAGTCGAAGCTTTAGCTTTGCACATTTGCCGCCTTGCTATCTAATTTGGTGTCTAGTGTTATTGCTAGAAATTTTATTAGGCTATTCACCCCCTCTAGCCATTGTGACCTTTCACCAGTCCTGGCCCGTTAGTATATAATCCAACACTAGGGTTTTCTTTCCTTCACTCCTCTCCCCAGCGCATTCCTCTCCGACGCACTTCTCTCCGCAGCCGCCGAGCGCACTCCTCTCCGCGCTCGCGCTCTGCTTCTTCTTCCCCACTCCCTCCGGCTACTCCTCCCTCACTCCCTCCAGCCTCTTCCCCACTCCCACCACTCGCTGGAGCGCCTCGCGGCGGCGCGTGACAAGCGCAGGCGGAGGCGGCGTGCAAGGCCAGGGTTCGGGGCGACACCGAGGTGCGCCTCCATGCGCACGAGGCCGGGGCGACTTAAGACGGCGACGAGCGGCGCGATAAGACGGCGGTGCGGGGGGCCTCGAGAAGACGGCGGCGAGCGGCGCGAGAAGACGGCCGCGCGCGGGGACGCGAGAAGGCGGTGCGGGGGCCCTCGAGAAGACGGCGGCGCGCGGCCTCGGCGGCGGTCTTCGGCAGCCGGCGGAGCGGCCTCCGGCGGTCCGGCGTCGGGGCCCATGGATCTGGCCTTGGGGCCGGCGGATCCAGCTCCACGCTCTCCAACTCCGTCGATCCGGCGGGCGGCGGCCACCACCCTCTCCATCCCCCTCGATCCAGCGACGATGGTGGCTGCGGACGCTAGATCCGGCCCCGGCAAGGGCGGATCGACGATGGAGGCGTCGGTTGCTGCGCAAGGAGGCGGATCCAGTGGGCGGCGGCGCACTGTGCGGCGGCGGCGCGCTGGTGTGGTATGGGCTCGAGAATGGGCTCGCCGGTGGGCTCGAGAATGGGCTCGTCGGCGGGCTCTGGGTTTTTTTTATTTTTTTTTGAAACGATTAACCGCGGCGGGCACCTTAATTTTCCCGCCACGTTAGATACATTAATCGCAGCGGGCGACTTGCCCGCTGCGGTCTTATCGTGATTTACCGTGGCCTTTGGTGGGAGACGGGCGCGGCTGCCCGCTGTGCAAAAGGGAAAACGCCCGTTGCGGTTATTATTTCTGTACTAGTGTCATCTAGCGTGATTGACAAGTTTGGTGGTTTTCACTTGCAAGTCCATGCATGCAGGTTCAACCATGCAAAGCAAGAGAGCACTCCAGTACATTCTGGATCCTGCACACACGAGAAAAGCACAGCAATCAATGCATTCAATGTTGGAAAATGGATTTGCTTAGCCCTAAGAAATTAATGCCTTTATAGCGTGTTAATTATCTGTTGCTCGTATGGTCCAAGTCAACAAAGAAGTGTCATTTCTATGTAAAACTAAAACTGCCTGGTTTCGCGCATTGACAGTCCGACATGAGTACATGGCCAGTGTCGGCAATACTACAACAAATTACCTGAACTGTGAACTACGTAATGATAAAAAAAAAAAAGTAGAGACGAATTCATCACAGAACTTGCCCTGCATTCTGTAATACTTGTTGCTCCCTGAATTATGTACAATGTCATATAGTGTAATGCATACGAGGACAAAAGGAAGCTATTCCTAATTCTGCATCTCTTAATCGAACATAACTCCTCGATGCTTAAAACAGTTTGCTAGATGGTAGTTTGTACTATTTTGGCCTTTGTACTGAAGAGTATTTATGATTACTAAATACTCCTCAGAGCAGTCTCAATGCAAGACTCTATCGTAGAGTCCAAGACTATTTATTACCCTCATATTTATTATATTTTGCTGATGTGGCGGCATATTTAACTCGAAGATTGTGGACATAGAGTCTAAGGGTGTGTTTGGTTGAGCTGTGGCTTTTGAAAAAGTTGCTGTGGGCTGTGAGCTGTGGAAAAGCAGCTGTGGAAAAAGCAGAAGGCCGTTTGGTTAGAGGTGCTGTCAAACTGTAGATTGTCTGAGAAATACCTGTAATGCACTAAATGTCAGGGACATGTTTATATAAATTGCTCGTAACAAACTAATTTATTCGCTAATTTACATAAAAATGACTATTTAAGCAAGGTAAAATAATTTTCAATACGTTTTCTTAGTTCTCTGTAGTCCATGTAAATAGAACAATATCCATCAAAAGAGCTTATACAATGATGTCATTTCTCAACATAACTAGGCTCCTCTCGCACTAAACAATTCATCATCTATTCTAGAACGAACGTTATTCATGGTATCTTCGTTCTCCACTTCATCACTTTCATCCTCATTGGTGATTGCAACTCCTTAAACAAGATAATAACACTCGACTTGCTAACTGGTCAGTTTCATTTTTAGGTTTGACATGAGGATTACAACACTGCAATAAAGGAGATGTCTATTTTTAAGATTGGGAGATACATGATGTATGCAACATCGCACATTTACTTTACACTGGTGGACGAAGGGAGATGTCTATTTTTAAACAAGATCAAAGGTTACCCGACGCCCATAACATGAAAATAACAAAAACGGAGATGTCTATTTTTAAACAAATATCAAAGGTTACCCGACGCCCATAACATGAAAATAACAAAAATGGAGATGTCTATTTTTAAACAAGGCCGAGGGGATCGTCGCCGGACGGAGATGTCTATTTTTACCCCAAAAGCCAGTGAAAGCAGGGGTAGAGATGCTTTTGAGTTTATACTACGGCAAAAGCGGCTTTTTTGCCAAAAGCAGCTTTAGCCTTCTAGCCCTTTGGTTGGGCTTTTGGCTTTTGGGGGCAAAAGCTACAGCCAAAAAGCCCAACCAAACACACCCTAAATATGACTTGGAGTCTTAGTTTTTCTGTCTCTCTCTTCAATAAATAGGAGGCTAATAAATAGTTTTGGACTCTGTGGTAGAGTCTGCACCGTGAATGCCCTCAGTGTACCACTGTACTAGCACATATTCAATGAATCCAACACAATACAACTGCTAGTTCTGTGCATTAATGCCTTCATACCCCTGTTATTCTTACAGAATTTGTAAACAAAATATTATAGAGAATACCTTTTTCATCCCAAAATAAGTGACGTTTTTTACTTTTACACTTATTTTTTGATGGTTTATATTATTTATTTTTATGTAAATAAAAAGTAAGTATTAAAGTATCTGAATGGCTAAGTCATAATAAAATAAATAATATTTATATAAGATTTTTGAATAAGGTGAATAAGTTAAATAAGAAGTCTCGAATAAAAAGTGTCACTTATTTTAGGATAGAGAGAGTGCATCATCATATATCTGTTGTTGAATTACCAAATACCAATATATGCAACAGAGTATGGAGAAAGGTGTAATATTTCTGTTAGAAGAAACAGGCAAGGAAGAGAGAAATATAGCACCAACAGCTCTAAAGAGGAAAGTATTTAAAATTAGGAAACAATACAACTCTCTAGGCGGCCACATGTTATAGCGACCGCCTCTTGAATGGCTAGGGAGCTCCAAGAAAATATCCACCTAGGAGGACGTCCTAAGATCACGTATAAGTTAAAATTTTTCACTATAGCACTTTCGTTTGTATTTTACAATTAGTGTCCAATCATGAATTAACTAGGCTCAAAAGATTTATCTCATGATTTATAACTAAACTGTGCAAGTAGTTATCTTTTACCTATATTTAATGCTTTATACATGGATGTAAAGATTGATGGGATAGAGGAAGAGTGAAAAAATTTCAACTTTTCACCTCGATCTAAACAAAGACCTTAGAAATTAATTCATATTTTTTCCAAATAAAGACAAGCTTTATATCAAAATTGTAGACCTCGATATAATCTACTACTTCTATCGAGATGTAGATTAGAATCTATAACCTTTTGGTAAAAAAATAGAATCTACAACTTTTAGTTGAAATTTTTTTATCCGAAAATGCTTAGGGTTCTAAAATATTGTAGTAAGTTCATGAGTTTTATGTTAAGAAATTTAAATTATCAAACGATATCAGATGTTAACATGAATGTGTACAATGTTATAGTTCTCACTATGAGACTTTATATTTAATTTTTTAAAGTTGTTTAAATATGTTTTCTATGTTTATAGATGTTAAAAAGTAAAATCTAGAGTTTCTAAACAACCTCGAATATTCAAATAGTTAATACTGAAGTTGTAGCAGCTGACCTGAGCTATATGTTTACTGTTGATAACTTCTTTTATTTGAAGATATGCTTAGGTTCTCAACTATTTGCTTTAAGAATATATTTTGCTATTCAATTTTTTGAAATCTTCAAACAACCACAAAATAGAGACATCCTATACCAAAATTGTAGTGTTTGACAAGATTTAAAACTTTATAGCTACTCCCTTCATCCACAAATAAGTGAACATATGTTTTTTACCTATAAATTTACTTAGTTTTGAAATGGATATTTGGCATATGTTTTTCCTATAAATTTAGTTAGTTTTGAAATGGTTATTTGGCATATGGCGTGGGGCCTCGCTGAAATGGATAATTTCCCGTTTGTAGCCGTCAGCAGGGGTGTGGGCACAATGGCAATTATCCATTTCAACAAGGCCCGAAATCGAATTCCTCGCGAAAGACGGGAAACCCAGAAGCTACGCGACGCGGGCCCCACACGTCCGCTTCCCCCGAAGGAAAGCCCCATGTCGCCGCCGCGGCGTCTAGCCGTGCTCTGCTCCCACCTCCGGCCCGACGGCCCGGCTCCGCCCGTCGAGGAAACTGTGGAGGGGGGCGGGGGGCGTTTCAACGTCGACGTGCGCCAACGGACTCGGGGGCGATGGGGTCGGGGATGGCGACGGGGCCGACTGCGTGTTCTGCCGCATTATACGCGGCCATGCGCCGGCGTATAAGGTGCGTTGTGTGATTGCTCTGTTTCTTGTTTCTGTCGATTAAGGCTTGCTCGATGTCAGTATAGCACTCCCCGCGTGCTGCTGCGAACCTCAATACACCGAGTGAATATGTAAACAGTGTGCGGCAAATTGGACAAATGAAGAACTCAAGTCTAGTGTGGCTAGTTTTGTAGTCAGTATCTATTTTCTCTCCACAAAAAATCTATTTTCTCTCCACCGGCGCATGGGTACAACAGTGGCTGATTTTTCTTGATGAAATTTTATTATGCTATCTTAGGAATTTGGATTGTTAGACACTATCATTGTTCACGTGAAGTACTGATCAGTTTTTTTCTAAAACTTGTTTATGCCATCTTCCCTCTGACCACCACCTCTAAAATTTGTCCTTCTGGTCCACAAATTAGTCAGAGGTCCATGCGTATTTTAAACCCAATTTTCTTCATGGATCTATGAAATGAAAACCTCTGATGTATTTGTTTTTGAAACTCACAAATTTCTGGAGGTAGCTTACATTTGTGCATGGACCGCAACATGAACAAAATATTCACATACATATTCGAGTCTGTCCCCGATGTGTTTCGTGAAGAAGCATCATATTATCTGGTTGTGTTTATCATCAGGTTCATTTTATAGGAATGAAGCTACTGATGATCAATGTAGGTACCTGGAAAAATAAAAATTTCAAATGGACTAGTTATCAATTTAAAAGAATTACTGAAATTAAACTCAAGAAATCACATACCCCATCGGAGCCACCCTTCTCCGACCTTGGGAGAGGATTTGGAGAAGCTGGGCCCAAATTCTTCAACCTTCATGTGGTGGGTAGCCCCAACAGATGTTGGGCAGCCGATCGCCTTGCTAAGAAAAATTTGCCACATCCAGAGCTCTGCCCTTTGTGTGACCAAGAGGAGGAAACAATTGATCATCTGCTTGTTTCTTACGTCTTCACCCGACAATTTTGGTTCTGTGTACTTCAGAGAGTCGACTTGCAGGCTTTCAACCCCACAGCTAGAGGTTTCCTTTGATGACTGGTGGGATGCAGCAAACAATAGAGTAGAAAGTTAAGCTAAAAAAGGCCTGAATTCCTTCTTCATTTGTGGGATTCACCGAAATTGGTGTGTTTGATGGTATTCCCCGTAACCTCAATGTAGTGCTGTCAGTTCTGATAGAGGAGATGCGCCTATGGAGTGTGGCTGGAGCTTGAGGAGTTTCTCATCTCCTTGCCCTGCACCCTTTGGTTTAAGTTTCTGTTACGAGTTTTTCTGGGTCAGGTCCTATCCCTTTTTTTCCCCTGCTAGGTTCTCCCTTAAAAACCTGGCTGTACCTTGGGTTTCTTAAACCCTTTTCTTCTTAATATATTGATACACAGCACTCCTGCGTGTTCGAGAGAAAATAAAGGGGGTTGGGTAGGCAGGAACTAAATGCGAAGTGAAGCAAGAATGTTTTTAGGTCTCTGGACCACAGGATGGCCTTACTTGGCTTGTTGAAAAAACCCTGTAGAGAATGGCCAGCTCATAACACTTATAGGTTTGATTTGGTGCTACATGGGATTGATTTGGATATATGGACTCTCTGTTAGTTTTTTAGTGCTTTCTATTGCGTAAAATTGGTTTCAGGGAGAGAGAGGAAGGCGCTTTGATTTACGTAAAATTGATTGACTTGTAACAGGAGGTAGTTTTGTGCTTATTTTAGTGACGTCCAAACATTATGCTGTAAATGGTTGGTAAGTCTATTGCAGTGCAATCAAGATCAGGGGAGAGGTTCCTAAATCTCTAAATAGAAATAGATGAACTAGATGAAGAAATTGATTGTTATTGAAAGGCAAATAGCCTCTTACAGATCACCGGAAACTCACACACACAAGAACACAATGGTTTTGGGCTGGAATGACTTTGCATTTTCTGATTTTCATCGTAGCTTTATACAGTTCTGAGAGCTACATTTGTCACTGTGATAGCCTCCTAATTCATGTACAATATTACTCAAATAAAAAGCCTATTACTCCATGATAAAATTTAGCTAAAGTAAAGGCTACGAACCTAGACACTAGCATGCACCTAGACATACAGAATTATTTCCAACTGTAAGCAATTTGGAACTTCCAACATGGAGTATTTGTGAATTACTGGTAGATGGATTCACTATCTGATGAATCTGTGTCAGGTTTCATGCTACCTTATAAAGAGCATTGGTTTACATTTTATCGATATATTTCCTTTGACCAGTATTTTTTGTCCTGTTTGCAGGTATACGAAGATGATGTATGCCTCTGCAAATTGGATTCTCATCCATTGGCTCCTGGGTATCTTGCTTGCAACTCTTTTCTATGATTTCTGTGCATTACTGCTTTTAATATTTGTTGTATACAATTTCAAGATAATAGTTTCTTTCTTTGATGGTTTACTTGTATCTTCTAACACTGTTATTAGTGGATATAAGAATAGGAATTTACAATATTCATTGATGCCTGAACTATAGCAGGAACAACCAACTGTAATGCTGATTTGTTTTATGCACCAACTTGTGTTTGTATTTTGCCTCTCCAATTGTGGATTTTTGTTTCAAAGTTTTTCTTGTCAACCATTTTTTTTTTGAAATAGTATCAGACACATCTGCATGCAGCATGCCTGACACTATTGCGTACTCAGCTGTCTGTGGTGAAGGAACAAATCAGTCAAACACACTACTTTGTTGTCTTGCTCCATGTTTCATTTATTTTGGCAATGGCTCATCTATGCTTTTCTTTAGTTCATCTATAAGAGAAGACTTTGTCGTTGCCCTGTGGTGCATATTTCCTTGCCCTAGTTGACTATTGTTAGAATATAATTGTAACAGCCCATATTGGGCTTACGGCCCATTGGCCTTGTACTCTAGCCGACTAGGATTAGTACCATATTGTAATCCATGTCTTTACAAGCCTTCCGGGCTATATAATAAAGTTCACCCCCCTGATTAGGGTGTGCGGTGTTTCTACATGGTATCACGGTTCCCCCGGGACCTCTTCTGCTTCCGCTCCACCCGCCCGTGCGTCCTGCCCTAGGCCGCGCACCTTGCCCTCGGCCGCTGCCGCTGCCTCGGCCGCTCGTTCTGCCCTAGTCGAGCCGCCCAGGCCGCCGCGCCCGCCTGAGCCGTCGCCTACGCCGCCCGCTCGATCGCGGCTGCCCCGACCCTCCGTCTGCGCCGCCCGATTCGAGTCGCCCCGCCCCGGCCGCCGCTCCCAGACCCGCGCGCCCTTGATCGTGATCAGGCCGCACCGTCGCCATGACGTCTTCGTCAAGCTCTTCCGCCACGTCGTGTCCTTACACCTCTGCTCAGAATGGCAAGGCCGAGCGTATGCTTCGCACATTGAACAATGGTGATCGCACGCTTCTAATTCATGCCGCCATGCCTCCATCCTATTGGGTTGAAGCTCTCTCCACCGCCATGTTTCTCACAAACCGGCAGCCATCATCATCCAAAAATAACGGTATACCATATCATCTTCTTCATCATAAGATGCCAGACTACTCCATCCTCAGGGTTTTTGCTGCCTATGCTACCCCAACCTTAGTGCCACGACTCGCCACAAATTGTCTTCCCGTTCCGCGGCGTGTGTCTTTCTCGGTTACCCTCCATCACAAAAGGGCTACCGGTGTCTTGACCTCTCCACTCGCAAGATTATCATCTCGCGACACGTCTTTTTTTATGAGACTCACTTTCCGTTTGCGGCTTCCAAGCCTCAACCGGATTCGCTTGATTTTTTGTTACAGGACATACTTCCCACGCCTGCCCTGTCTGTCTACCTCAGACGCCTGGCACTCGCGGACCTCGGTGGCACCTGCCTCGTCTGACTCAGACGACACTGGCGATGCCGGCGACCCCGTTGGACTCGACCCTGCCATTCTGTGGCATGGCGCTGCTCACCGGCTGTCTTCGGCTCCTCAGCAGGCTGCGACTCCAGCACCTGGTGTTGCCGCCCCTGCCCTCGCCCGGCAGGCTGCGGCTCCAGCGCCTCCTCCGCCAGCAGGTGTTGCCGCCCCTGCTCCTGCCCGGCAGCGTTTCGACATCCACTACAGTCGTCGTCCACCTCCGCCGCCGGTCCCACAGCCGCCATCAGCGGCATCGTCGGACCCACTGCAGCCGGCAGTGGTGCTCCCAGCACCTTCGGTCCCACTGCAGCAGGCAGTATTGCCCTTGGCTCCAGCACCGCAGGAGCCCCCTGCGCGGACTCGTTCCCAAACGGGTTCCCTACCGCCGCCCATGCAGCGGTATGGCTTCACCACGACAGCTTCAAGTCCGGCTTCTCCGTTGCCAGGCAACTCTCGCGTCGCACTCGCTGATGCAAATTGGTGTGCGGCAATGACCGAAGAATACAAGGCGCTCATGGAGAATGGAACCTGGCGTCTCGTTCCTCGTCCGCCTAGTGCGAACGTCATCTCCGACAAGTGGGTCTTCAAGCACAAGTATCTTGCTGACGGCTCTCTGGCTCGCCATAAAGCCAGGTGGGTCGTTCGCGGGTTCTCGCAGAGATACGGCGTCGACTACGATGAAACGTTCAGTCCGGTTGTCAAGCCAGCCACCATTCGGGTCATCCTCAGCATCGCCGCCTCTCGCTCTTGGCCGATTCGTCAGCTGGACGTGAAGAACGCCTTTCTCCATGGCCATCTGAACGAGACGGTCTACTGTCAGTAGCCGCCCGGCTTCGTCGACCCGGCGGCTCCCGACCACGTCTATCTCCTGCAAAAGTCCTTGTATGGGCTCAAGCAGGCACCCAGGGCGTGGCACCAGCGGTTCTCCGGCTTCATCAAACAGATCGGCTTCCGTGCTTCGATCTCCGACACTTCCCTCTTTGTTTACAAAGATGGTACTGGCATTGCCTACTTATTGCTCTACCCCGACGACATTGTTCTGACTGCTTCGTCGCCTCAGCTTCTTCATCGCCTAACCGAGCTTCTTCACTCCGAGTTCGCTATGACAGATCTTGGGGACCTTCATCACTTCCTCGGGATCTCTGTCACGCGTTCTGCTGATGGCCTTTTCCTATCTCAGTGCCAGTATGCTTTGGATCTTCTCCAGCGCGCTGGCATGGCTGAGTGTCACTCTACAATGACTCATGTTGACACTCAGGCCAAGCTCTCCGCTACGGACGGTGCTCCGGTGGCGGATGTCACTTAGTACCACAGCCTCGTCGGTGCTCTACAGTATCTCACATTGACTCGTCCGGACCTTGCCTATGCAGTTCAGCAGGTTTGTCTCTTCATGCACGACCCGCGAGAGCCTCATCTTGCGGTGCTCAAGCGTGTTCTATGGTATGTCAAAGGCACTCTGTCTACTGGGCTTCACATTGGTACAGGCAGCATCACCAGCTTGACTTCCTACTCCGATGCTGATTGGGCTGGCTGTCCCGACTCTCGGCGCTCCACTTCAAGGTATTGTGTTTTCCTCGGCGACAACTTAGTCTCCTGGCCCTCCAAACGATAGACTACGGTCTCTCGTTCGAGTGCGGAGGCTGAGTATCGTGCTTATGCACATGCTGTGGCTGAGACTTGTTGGCTTCGTCAGTTGCTTCAGGAGCTCCACGCACCCATCTCTTCGGCGACGATCGTCTTCTGTGATAATGTTAGTGCTATCTACATGACCGTTAATCCAGTCCATCATCGCCGCACGAAGCATATTGAGATAGATATTCACTTCGTCCGCGAGAAGGTTGCTTTGGGACAGGTTCGGGTGCTCCATGTTCCATCATCTCATCAGTTCGCGGACATTATGACCAAAGTGTTACCTGTACAGTTATTCACTGACTTTAGGTCCAGTCTTTGTGTTCATAACACTCCCGCTTAGACTGAGGGAGGGTGTTACAATATAATTGTAACAACCCATATTGGGCTTACGGCCCGTTGGCCTTGTACTCTAGCCTGACTAGGATTAGTACCATATTGTAATCTGTACATGTACTGCAAGCCTTCCAGGCTATATAATAAAGGTCACCCCCTGATTAGGGTGTGTGGTGTTTCTACAACTATGTATTTCAAATCCTGGTGCGAATTTCTTATGAATCCTTGCATACACCTTATGGAATAGGTTAATAGTGGATAAATTCGGTGAGCGAGGTGAGGAATCCATGTGGTATTTTTTTTTTTTGCTAAATTTCATTTGTTATGTTGCTTGACTCTTGGAGATAATGAGAGCTTGTGCTGCGAACCTTTTCATGGTATTAAAAATAAAGCACAACCTTTTGTTGGTATTTTTATAATGTGAGGAACTTGAAAAGATAACATAGGTTTTCCTTACCATTTGGCTTTTGCTTCGTGCTACTTCTCACCATTGTCTTACAGGCATTCCTTGATTCTTCCAAAAAGCCATTTTCCATCACTTGAAGTAACTCCGCCACCTGTAAGCATTATTGCACATTGCAAATTTATCACTATTTACAGACACATTTCCTTTATGTTTGGATTTAAAACCAGAGAATTGACAATAATTAATATATCTTTCTCAGTAGATTCAATTCATGTCCTGTTTCTGAGACAGGTAGTTGCAGCCATGTGTTCCAAAGTGCCATTTCTTAGTAATGCAATTATGAAGGCTACTGAATGTGGTAGGTAGACATCACTACTTTTTTTTTTTGCATAATAAAGTAGTTCAGTTTTTTTTTATATTGATAAAAGTAGTTTGCTTTTCTTTGAAACAAATGTAGTTTGTATTTTTATTGATAATTAACTATATCATGCTATCTTGATATTGTGAGTATTCTCTATTCTGCAATTAGACCAAGGAAGTGCAACATACTTACTGGAATGCTATATTTGTGCTGTGTTTAGATACTCTTTTTGAAAGCAAGTATTGCGGGAAATATTAATAGATTGATTATGGGCTGTAGAGTACAGGCAAATATATAGACAAGGACAACCTAGGGTTGGTTTATACAAGTACGACTACCATTGGATGTCCTTAACTATCAATACAAATAAATCAATCTGTAAGATGTGCACCAGCTAGAAGCCAGGTGGGGCACATGTCCCTGCGGCCCAATGGGCTATCTGTGTTAACTCTTTTTTTTTTTTTTAATAATGGAGCACGTCATTGTTATCTTATTCTCTTAAGGACCTAAGTCATGCATCTATACTTTCTCACATACTCCACAATTCATGTTGTTTTGGACAAGTTACTGGAAAGCTTTTACAACTTTGACAGTCAATAACCTTTAAATTTTTAGTTTGAAGACAATAAGACAACATGCACAGATTAATCTTAAAAAGGACTTTGATAAAAAGTATGTATTTGTGGTTTTTTGGTGTATATTACATAGAACATCATAGTCAAAGCTATGTTTTGGAAGCCCTGTCATTGTCCTAAACAACAATAATTTATGGAACTAGAGGGAGTATTTGTTTACTTAAAACTCAGTAGGATCATACGGTGTTGTTACTTATTAGCTGTGTTATATTCTGACACTTTGCACAATTTACATTCTGTGAACAATGGAAACAGCACTGCCACCCTTGAGCCACCTAATTTTGATGGTTAATAATGTCAGTGGAGGGGAATATCAAGAAACAGTGGCGGCATTTGTTGAATTAATAAAAAACTTAATGCTAAAATTGCACAAGTACTAATGTATAGCAATAATGGAAAGGAAACGGATAAATATGGATCTGTTATAGACTATTTTGTTGGGCACCATTATAGGCGCCGACCACGTAAACAATCAGGCCCAAGCCAAGGCCCAAACCGTGGCTGGGGTTTATCCGCAGAAGTTCCCACCGCCGAGGTTCCTCGGTATCCCCTGCGTTCTAATTCCCAATCTGCCCTACTTCTCCACTCTCCCCTGCGATCACCTCACCGGCGCCGTAACAATTTGGTCTCGGAGACCTTGCCGGGTGCATCGACTTCCATGTCCGGGACCCCCGATCCTGTCATGGACGCCAAATTGGATCAGATTTTGGGTCAGCTCACCACCATCACCAATCGTCTGAACTCCCATGATCAGCGGATGGCACGCATCGAGACCGGCCGGCATGATGCCGGTAAGGGCGGAGCTACGGACGAGGATGCGGGAGGCGGAGATGTCAACCGCGGCGATAAGGAGGATCACCGCGACGCTGACCTGGGGTGCGATCACGCGTTGGAGGCGTTCCGTGCACGGACTCTCCGCGACCGCGAACGATTCCTGGAATCGCGCGAAGCATTCAGTCGTCGCGAGTCGGAATTCGACCGTGATTTTCCGCGTGACTCCTACGAGCGGGTCTGCGGCGTCTATACGTGGGGCCACGCTCGTGATTCTGACCGCGACGTCCGTGAGGGGCTACGACTGCAGCCACGATTTCGCGCAGAACAGAGGCCACGACTTCCGGGACTACAGTCGTACCCGCAATTTCGAGCGGAAAAGAGGAGGTTGCGAATTTCCTTTCGGTGACCGCGGTGACCGCCCTGGAGTCATGGACGGCCACCGGGAACCTCATCGGCCGTCCAAGATTCAGTTTCTGACCTTCGACGGGGAGTCTGATTCGCTCACATGGCTCAACAAATGTGACAACTACTTCCGGGGCCATCGCGTGACGAGGACGAGAAGGTCTAGATGGCGTCTTTGCACTTGGATGGCACTGCAGCTGAGTGGTATTACCAGATGGAGCGTGATTTTGGGATGATCTCTTGGCTGCGCTTTGTCGATTTCGTCAACCTCCGCTTTGGTCCGCCAATTCGGACCAACTCTATTGCTGAGCTCAAGCTTCTAGTCCGCACGGGCACGGTGGAGGAGTACTCTCGACGCTACCAGGCCCTGTTGTCCCGCTGCAACGACCTCTCCCCACGGACGGCGGTTGACCTCTACACCGGTGGGCTTGGTCAGCCGTTGGCTTCTGATGTGGAGATGTAGAACCCGGTCGATCTGCAGCAAGCAGCGTCACCCGGTTGAAACCTCCACCGTCAACAGATCCACAACGCCCAAGTCTTCTACTCGCCGCATTACGGCCTCAGCCTCCGCCAGTGCTGCAGGTGCTGCGCCTCAGGATGACAAGACTGGGGGGCCACGCTCTCGCTTTCGCCGCCTCACGCAAACTGAGATGCAAGAGAAGCGGCAGAATGGGCAGTGTTATTTCTGTCCGGAACCTTGTTCGAAGGATCACAAGTGTGCAGCAAAGGGCATTTTCCTCATGGACCTTGCTGAAGGCGAGGAGGACCCTTTCGGCGATGACGTCACCAACTTGGAGATATCCCTACATGCTCTTGCCGGTCTTGGGCCTGCTAAGTTCATGATGCTGCAGGTGATGGTCGGTGGTGTCCAGCTCAAGGTCCTGGTGGACACCGGCTCTACGCACACCTTCATCCGTTCTGAGGTGGCTGCTCATTTAGGCTTGGTGGTGACCAAGCGTGCTGGACTGTCAGTGATGGTGGCCAACGGAGATCGTGTGTGCAGCCCTGGAGTGTGCCTCGCCATGGACATCCTCATTCATGATTTGCACTTCTCCATCGACTGTTTCGCCCTAGACTTAGGCGGTTTCGACCTCGTCGTCGGCGTCCAGTGGCTGTGCACCTTAGGGCCCATCGTCTGGGACTTCGACACCCTTTTGATGACCTTCTAGTCCAATGATCGTGCCCATCAATGACGTGGATTGGGCAGAAGTGGCATGACTGCCCGTGCTGTTGCTGATCCTCGTGCCGTCTTGGAAGACCTGCTGCTGTCCTATGCGGATATTTTTGAGGAGCCGCGTGGTCTGCCTCCTGGGCGCCGTCATGACCACCGTATTCATCTCGCTCCAGGCTCGTCTCCTGTCGCTGTGCGGCCCTATCGCTACCCACAACTTCTCAAGGACGAGATTGAACTGGAGTCAACCTCACCATTTTCCTCTCCGGTGCTCCTCGTTCGCAAGCATGATGGGAGTTGGCGCTTCTGCGTCGACTATCGAGCTCTTAATGACAACACCGTCAAGGATAAGTTTCCTATTCCAACGGTTGATGAACTCCTCGACGAGTTGAAGGGTGCTCGCTTCATCACCAAGATCGATCTCCGCAGCGGGTATCATCAAGTGTGCATGCACCTGGAAGACATTGCCAAGACTGCGTTCCGGACGCACCGCGGTCATTTTGAGTTCCTTGTCATGCCCTTTGGTCTCACCAACGCACCAGCTACCTTCCAAGCACTTATGAATGATATTTTGAAGTCATATATTCGTCGCTTTGTGCTTGTGTTTTTTGATGACATTTTGATCTACAGTTCAACATGGGCAGAGCACTTGCAGCATGTGCGGGCTGTTCTACAGCAAATGCGCACACATCAGCTTTTTGCCAAGCATTCCAAATGTTTCTTTGGCAAGACATCAGTAAGCTATCTCGGCCATATCATTTCAGCTGAAGGGGTTGCTATGGATCCAGCAAAGGTGGAGGCGGTGACTGCTTGGCCTTGACCGACTACAGCTCGCGCCCTCCGAAGATTTCTTGGCCTCACTGGATATTACCGAAAGTTTATTGCTGGCTATGGTGGTGTGGCTGAGCCCCTCACGGCACTTCTCAAACGTGAGGCATTTTCTTGGACACCGGCAGCAGAAGAGGCATTCTTGGCGCTCAAGAAGGCGTTGACATCCGCTCCTCTATTACAATTGCCGGACTTTGACAAGCGCTTCATCGTTGACTGTGATGCATCTGGTGCGGGGTTTGGTGCTGTCCTTCATCAAGGGGATGGCGTAGTAGCATTCTTCAGCCGGGCAGTAGCACCTCATCATGCCAAACTGCCAGCCCATGAACGCGAACTTATTGGTCTGGTCAAAGCAGTGCGCTATTGGTGTCCTTATCTTTGGGGTCGTACCTTCACTGTGTGCACTGATCATTAGAGCCTTAAATTTTTGTTGGATCAGCACTTGACAACTATTCCTCAGCATACATGGGTGACCAAGTTGTTTGGATATGATCTCTCAGTCGAATATCGTCCTGGGAAGCTCAATACTGTGGCAGATGCTTTGTCTCGACGGGATGAAGATGGGCCTGCTGTTCGTACCATATCAGCACCTCTCTTTGACATCTATGATACGCTAAGGGCTCTGCCCAGGCTATCAGGGATCAGCTTGCTGTTGGATCGGCACCGGAAGGGTGGTCCTTGGTTGATGGTATGCTTCTTTTTAAGGGTCACCTTTTTGTGCCGGATACTTCAACATTGTGGCCGCAATTACTTAGTGAGGCTCATAATACCGGTCATGAAGGTACTCAAAAGACCTTACAGCGCCTCCGGGCCTCTTTCTTTAACGGCCGTCTTCACCGTTTGGTTCGGGATTATGTTCGCAGCTGCTCGGTTTGCCAGAAAAATAAAACTGAGCACTTGCATCCTGCCGGTCTTTTGCAGCCACTGCCGGTACCCGACAACGTATGGAGTGATATTGCTATGGATTTTGTGGAGGGGTTCCCACGTGTTGGTGGCAAGTCAGTGGTGCTTACTATTGTTGATCGGTTTTCTAAGATGGCTCATTTCATTGCTCTCAGCCATCCTTATTCAGCACAGTCTGTCGCTCGAGCCTTTTATGAGAATATTGTGCGCCTTTATGGGTTTCCGTGCTCCATTGTACGTGACACAGTCTTCACCGATCACTTTTGGGAAGAATTGTTCAGATTTTCTGGGGTGTGGCTACTTCGTAGTTCCGCTTTTCATCCACAAACAGATGGTCAATCTGAGGTGACTAATCGAATTTATGTCATGTATCTTCGGTGCCTCGCTGGTGATCGTCCACGCTCCTGGATACAGTGGCTTCCGTGGGCGGAATATTGCTTCAACACTTCTTATCAGTCAGCCCTCCGCACCACCCCCTTTGAGGTTGTTTACGGACGCCCCCTCCAACAATGTTGTCTTATACGCCGGGGGCTGCTAAGGTTGTTGCGGTTGATCAGCAACTTCGTGATAGGGATGAATTTTTGGCAGAAATTTGAGACCGTCTCCTTCTCGCTCAGGATGTAATGAGGGAACATCAGAATCACAAGCGACGCGATGTGGAATATGCAGTCGGGGACTGGGTTTTGCTTCGACTTCACCAGCGTTCAGCCACCGGAATCACTTCAGCTGCTTCTTCCAAGCTGGCGCCTCGATTTTTTGGTCCCTATAAGATAACTGAACGCATTGGTGCTGTGGCATACAGGCTCAAGCTTCCTTCCAAGGTGCGTATTCATGATGTTTTCCATGTTGCTTTGCTGAAGAAGTACATTGGCATCCCTCCAGATACTACAGTTCCCCTTCCAACTACCTTGCATGGCCGTGTAGTTCCTATTCCTTCTCAGGTCCTTCGTGCTCTACTCAACAGAGGGCAGTGGCAACTTTTGGTGCAGTGGGAAGCCAGGGCTGCAGCTGATGCTACTTGGGAGTTCCTTGATGAATTTAAGAAGTGTTACCCGGAGTTTCAGCTCGCGGACGAGCTGTTTGTTGGGGGAGGGGGGAAATGTTATAGACTCTTTTGTTGGGCACCATTATAGGCACCGTCCACGTAAACAATCAGGCCCAAGCCAAGGCCCAAGCCGTGGCTAGGCTGGCTGGGTTCAGATTAGGAAATCTGGGAGGATTTTAGTAGATTTGATTTAGTTTGTTAGGAAAGTGCACCTGTCATATAAAGGGCACCATAGGAAATTGTAATCTTTATCGAAGAAGTAATAAACCTCCCTGAAGTATCGGGGTGGGGTTTATCCTTCGACGGTGGCGTCGAGCAGAAGCTCCCACCGCCGAGGTTCCTCGGTATCCCCTGCGTTAGTCAGGGATCCTTCCCATTGTTTTCGTCATTGCCATCCCCATGGGCATTTCACCAAAGACATTGGTGTAGTCACCATTGTGGTCTGCATTGGTAGGCTGAGAAGAGTAATCCGTGCCGAAGAAGAGGAGAACCAGGAACTCAGATTTGGCAGACAGGCTCAGATTGAAATTTATCCAAGCCAAGAAAAAGATGACACACAATGTGAGAGTGCCCGGCATGTGCCCTAAGCTAGGTGAGGGCCTGCTGGTGCTGGGAGCAGCCCTCATGGCTGCAACCAAATCTCTCTCTGTGCTGTTGTCTAAATTGGCCCCATCGGCTGCCTCTGTTCTAATGAGTTCCTCCCACCAAGGGCCTCTCCACCGATGAGCGCCGCCCTGCAAGCTGCCTTCCCACCGTGAATGCCTGCCCGTTGACCGCCTCCCCAGCTAGCGCCAGCCCACCAACAAGTGCTTGTGTGCTGCCTCCACATTGGTGAGCTCCTCCCATCTGGTCACGGCAGCTGCTTTAGCACTCATGCGAGCAGATTTGATGACGCCTCCTCAAGTGCCGGCAGAGTAGGCGGCGTCCTGCGCGAGGAGAGGATCTGACCGCGCCGGCGGCATCCCACATGACCACGCCCACAAACCTGTCCCCCACCACCTGCCATTGCTGATTTTTTTGTGTTCATCTATGACATGTGGGTCCCACAAGAGGAAAAGTGTAGACAAGTTAGTATGCCAAACATATATAGCTTATTCTAAGGAGCTTTTGCGGGCAGCTAGCCAAAAGCTGGTTTATAAAAAAGCTTCAGCTGTTCGAAACAGGCCCTATGCTCCTTGTAGCATTCCGATGCTACTAGGGGGATGACCACACAGCACCTAAGTGAAAGCAGTGGCAACACAAGCTGCAACTCTATCCTATACAAGTCTGTGAACCAAGGAAGCTGCCCCTGTATCCTTTCTCTTCGTGCTTATGGATGGGGCCCTCCTACAACTGGATATGTTCCAAGAATAAGGAGTCTGCATGTATTTTCCATTTTAGTCACAAATAATGAAGTTAAGCCATGATCAAAGGCTTATTCATGTTGAGTCGAGTCCTGAGGAGGATCTGCTGCAGAGGGCGAGCTGGATAGGGGGAAGAAGTGTTATGGATGGCCTGAGGGCCAGCTCATCTACCTCTGACATCAATACATATTGGTTAGGAGAGAGATTGGATGGATTAGATAAAGAGTGCATATTTGGTGCCCAGGGGGGTTGGCACCCTGCTTAGTAATACCATGTTACATGTTCAGTTTGAAGTTCATCACATATATCGTGTATGTAGTACACATAAAGTTAGCCCCAACAATTCAATTTGAAATTCATCCTGGATGCCAAGAAACGAAATAGAGAAGCAATCAACCTGGCACTATTAATCATGTGCTAACAGTGACACTTCTGTTTTTTTTAGTCTCAGCATCAAAGATAAGGCTATCTCCAACAGTGAAGACCCAAATAGGATACCCATCTCGCTTTTTGGGTCACCTACAGCAAAAGGCTGCGACACCCACTACTTTCCTTCTCCAACAGCAAAGCCATCCCGTGCGTCTCCCCCGGTGTCATCCCTCCGCTCCAAATCCGATGCAGCTCTTCTCGAACTGGCGAGAGGAAAACAAGTCGGCGACGGTGTCCGAGACAATGAGGGCGGCGTCGAGGGAGTTCCTCTCAACCTGCAGGGTTGCACCGTGGAGGAGGATGTGGCCGTGGCGGGCGACGCCCGACGCGGGGCAGGCAGCAGATGGAGGAGGACGGGACGAAGTCGGAAACCGAGCTAAGGTTGCAGGCGAAGCCGAGGAGCGTGAGCGGCGGGCAGTGGCAGCGGAAGACGGGGTCGTCGAGGATGAGGCGGGCAACGAGGGGTGCGGGCCGTCGATGCGGTTGGAGGAGATGTTGACCTCCTCGATCGCCAGGAGAGGTTGAGCGCGGTGAGGGCATCGCGGGTGGTGACTGCGGAGAGATGCTGCCGTCGAGGCTCCTATTGGAGAGATCCAGCGCGACCACCCTCCTGAGATTGCAGGCGATGCTGGTCCATGAACAGCAGGCGGCGGCGGCGCTGGGTCCTACCTGACGAGCCCGGTGGGCTTGCTATCCAAGCCATTGGATTAGTCGAGGAGCGCCCTCAGCACGACATGGAGCAGCGCGGAGACGAGCAAGAAGTGGAGCAGCAGCAAGTAGGAGCCTCCCATCTCCGGCGAGCGGCCACCTCGTCCGCGCGGAGGCGTGCGCGGGCGGAAGGCGAGCGGGGCACCACCAAAGATTTGCGTAGCAAGGAGAGAGGCGACACACTTTTGCCTATCGTTTGGGCTGCTAGGCAAAATGGGTGATGTATTTGGGTCACCTGTTGGAGGGCCTTTTTAGTAGGCAAAAGCACTGTTGGGGACTTATTTTGGGTTTGAGTCTCCTTGTTGGAGACAGTCTAAACTTCAATCTGAATTGTTGCAGCTACACTTAACTTTAGGTGTACTACATACATGATTTTTGTGATGCTTTTTGAAACATTGTAACATGGTATTTTAATCCTTTAGCTAACAATGGCACCAGCCCCCTGGGCCCCATATGATTTTCGATAGATAAAGTTAGTTCATTTATCATAAAGATTAGTTTTCTTAAGGGGCATGTCTCATCTATATAAGGATGGGACAGTATCTAGTTTCAATCAAGCCATGTAGAAGAATTATTATCATGAGTCCCCCAATAGTCTAGTCTTCCTCCATGCCTGACTCCACTTAGCTATCATGCCGGAAGTGTTTACCCATATGATCTTGTCATGGGCATAAAGAGGGGCGTCGTAGGGGGCGTCATAGGGCGCGGTCACCATGTCATGTGGGCGCCGAAGGGCGCGGTCGCCATGCGGACCATACAACTGCATCAGCAGGAAAAGGCAAGGAGCAAGAGGACCATGCAGCCGAGCCATCCGCAGGAACCATACAAGTGGTTGCTGATCTGCTCAGTCAAGCGCCAGAATTAGCATAAGGACATGCGTTGGCTTCTTTGAATAATTCCAGTCAATGTTTTCCTATTCTTTAGAGAGTTGCTTCCGGCTGAGAATTGCTCCCGTGGGCTATTTAACCATTGTAATCGGCACTTTAGAATCAAGCAATCAGTTATGAAGAAACAATCTAGTCTCCCTCTATCTCTCAAGCTCTTGGCATAGCATAAGGCCTACCTCTCAAGCTCTTGGCAAAGCATAAGGCCTAGTTATCCCCCAATTATCCCCCCAAACTATCCACGTACATTGCAGATCTAATCATAACAATGTATCATGCCAGCTTTGTAGAATGTATGAGCAGCATAGGGTATTTTAACATTACTACTCTGCTTTCCTATATTGTGAATAACCACTTTTTTACAGTTATTGCTCTTTGAGAGTTATTTCTACTGAATATATCTGTGCTCCACCGTCCACACCCATCAGAAGTCCAAACAACACACAACAAGCCAGCTGAATATGATTACCGACACCAGTAGATGTGCTGTCCTGCTGTGCTGATGTGTATTTTAGTTCTGTATTGATCGAAGTATATGAACAAACTGAGAAACTTGCCTTTTCTCGTTCTGATGTTAGCATATTGCTTTTATAATGCAAACAAACTTGTATATTACTTTCCATTCTTGCTTACTTTGAAAGCAGTTGTTGCAATAAATCTTCAGCTTTTGGTTTAGACTCGTGTATTTCTACTATCCCTATTGTTAGCTTTTTCTGATGTCAGCATATTACTTTTACATTGTTATCTTGGAGCACAGATTCATTCAACTTGGTAGTCAACAATGGAACAGCTGCAGGACAAGTAATTTTTCATGTGAGTATTGTATCCTGAATATGACCGGGAAGTATGTAGCTTTTTTCTAACCCAAAATAAAAACTGTATAGATGCATCTGAAACCTTAAAAGACATCATATGCAAATAGTGCAATTCCTTTGTGTACGAGATAGTAGCTTAATGCAATACTCAGTAACCCATGTCGTGATTTACTATTAACTAATGCAGACTCATTTCCACATCATCCCGCGTAGATCTGGTGATAAGTTATGGCCTACTGAGGTAGCGGTAAATTTTCTTATATTGCATTTATGTATTTCATTTTCAAAGTGTCTGCTCTAAGTTTTGGTGAACGATTGGAAGGCACGTGTCTTACTGGTCACCGTGATTTTCTTTGGAAAAAACAGAGCTTCAGAAGGCACTCCATTGAGCCAAATGAGACCTCAGGCCTTGTGAGCTGCATCAAGGAACAACTATGTTCTACCACAAACTGTTCAAAGACTGAAGCATCTTCGCGGCATAAGGAACCATGACAAGAAACTGGTCCAGTACCGTACATAATATGATGGACAGCATAACAGAAGCAATTTATTAGTGTAACGGATTGCATGGTAATGTTGCTTGGAGCTGCTAATGCTTCGGTGTTTGTCATGTTCTATTGAAAGAGCACTGGTTTTGTGATGGCTTTACAAAGCCTGACAAATGTAGAGGTCATACCTTGAGGTTTGCATGGTGAGTTACGGCAAAGTGAAATTGGCCTATTGTTATCCTTTGCTGTAAGTAGTAGTTAAGTCTATAAATGAATAGAAAAGTGACACAGAGTTGTGTGGCTTGTGTCAACAAAGTTGTCTATTTTTGTTGGTAAAGACTACTTCCTGGCCGGCCGTAAATTTCTCATCTACGGCGGTGATTTTGTCATGGGTCCGTGGGTGACAGTGGAAACCGGAGCGAATAAACGGGCGGCATCTCCCTTTCCCCTTCCGCTAGTCAGTATACCGGAGCATTTCTCGGGCTCGGGCCGGGCCAGGCCGACTAAAAGCCCGGTTTCTTCGGGCTTGCAAACCTATGTCCAAGCCCGCCCACTAAGCTGTTCGGGCCGGGCCAGGCCGGGCCCTATAATGAAATGTCAAATCCCAGGCCGTCCCATTAGCCCGAACTAACTCGAACTAGTAGCTGCACGTTAAAAGGCGCCGGCAAATCTTGAAGTTCACGAAGTCACCACAGGCGTCTCGCTGTCGACGGGCACGTCGCCTACCACTTAATGCATAGCGTTCTAGAATATATCCAGAATAATGTGTCGCACCCAGGATTTAAACCCTGGGTGGGAGCCCCCCAACCAATGGCCTTTGCCATTGCGCCGTGAACCCTTGACGACCAGGGCTTGCTTGGTTGCGGTGATAAAGCATAGTACTAAGTCTACAAATATTTTATAACAAGAAATCCTATTGATTAGTACTCTGTACGTTTATTTTATAGAGCATACTGTAACATCGAAAGTCTACCAATGCTATGCTAGAGTGCTGCCTGGTGCCAGCTAGTGCTTTCAGAGCTCACGATTTTTTCTGCCGCACAAAGAGACAAGTGAAAAAGTGAAACATGTTTGCTCTCATTCAAACACAAGAGATAGTACTCTGCGACTGCTGGACTACTAATTTAATTAGGGAATTAATAAGGCTGCTGCGCGCTTGAGGCAGGGTGAGTGGCGGACAATTCATCTCTATACTATCGGGTCTATTGGGCTTTTAACAAATATTTGGGCCGGGCCAGCGGTATTTTCTCGGGCCATGAAAACCAACGCCAAGCCCGTCCAGTAAGCATTCATGGGCCGGGCTTAGCCCGATTGGCTCGGGCCGGGCTGTCGGGCCGGGCCAAATTTGCTCAGGTATAGTCCTCAGTCCCTACGTCCGCTCTTCCCTTCCCCGGTTGCCTCCCTCCTCCCGATCCCCACCGCCATGGCCGCCGCCGCCGTCGTGTCCTCCTGCTCCGAGGGTCCGGTCACCGTCCGCACCAGCGTCTCCCACGATTTAGACGAGTTCCCCTCCCCAGCAGGCCAGTCCGCTCTGAATCCGCCCGATCTGCACGCGACCTCCGGATCCCCCACCGCGATGGCCGTCTCCGCCGCGTCCGGCTGCTCCGAGGGCCCGGTCACCATCCGCACCAGCGTCTCCCTCGGCGAGGTGAGTTCCCCTCCCCAGTGGATTCCTCGGGACCTGAACCTTGCTAGGCCTGACACTTTGTACCCTCCTGGTTGGTGGCAGAGCGGAGCGCGAGGACCACGTCCCCGGAGCTGGAGGGCTTCCGGGTCGCTGCGCTGTGGGGGTTCCGCTTTGCCCACGCTGCCTCCATCTTCATCTAGCGCGCCATTGCCATCGAGGCCACAAAGGTACCCATGCCTAGTATATTTCTCTACTTGTGTCATCGTTTAATTAAGGAGCAGGGGTTTTCTCCGTGATCTGTGATTCTACAAGGTGTATCGGATTTTGATCAGTGCATGGATGACTCGGGATGTGCACTCCACTAATTTTGCATTAATGATGGCAACCTTTGCATGACTGTGATTTCAATGATTTAGTAACTTTTTGCAGCTAGTTATTGTAGAGGATTTCAGATAATCTATTTTAGTAGAGCAATACAATGAACTAGCTCACCTGTTGCATACACCGAATGTGCAGACAATGAAGGCAAATATGCACGTAGTACTAGGGGTACTTGGTAGATATCAAGATACTGCAAATTACCAACCTACAATTTATTTGTTTTTAACCTGTGTATTCTCGACGTAATGAAAATTGGGATACTAGTTCCACAACACTAGACAGCTAAAAAAGTCAGGATTTCAAATGACTAGCTGCATTGAACAAATATGTGTCTTGGTTCATGCACGAGGCCATGGATTTTAGTGCTCATTAAGAAGCTTCTCAGTAACATGAGCATCAGCATCACAGCTTTTGCTGTTCGTTATTCCTGATCCTGGAGAATAATAAACTTTAATATGTTGGTGAGATCTAGTGGTTTGACATTGGACTATGATTGCTAATGTAAAGCATCGTATGTACTTTCCTGAGAAGCATTATTGGTTTTCTTGTGGTTTCATAAAGTTCTCCTTTCTCATTCCAGGGTGACTTGTAGCAATTAGCTATCATTTAGAGCTGAATAATTAACAATTATACATTATTTTGGGCTCAGGATGACCCTGTGCGTCAGTAGGCTGTATACGGCCCTGTTTTGCTGAGACGGTGACCCTGTGCTATTTTCCCTGTGCTATGCTGATCAGCAGCACCTTGACATCCAGGAGGATAGAGGCAGTACCACGTGGAGCTGGTCCATGTCAGTCCATTGATTGCCACTTCTGAATATTGGTATAATTTTTCATTAGGCAAAATTACTTTTCTATGTCAGGTTAAGACACATTTATGCATTAGGCAATGATATTGGTATATTCATTATTCAATAATATAATTCTACGTTTTGGAAAAATACTATTCTGCATAAGAAAAAAAACATTTTCTCCATCACGGATAGTACTATTATTGCTTAATCAAGAATACTGTTTTGTCTACTTTAGAACCTATTGTTGCCTAATATGAAAAGGTACCATTCATAAATTTAATTTGTGTTTCAATGGACCCAACGCTCCGCCTCTATCGTTCATGCCTGGATCTTCGATTTTGTTGCGCAGATGTGTGCGGTGACTGGGTGCTTGTCATGGATGGGGATGTTGTTGTCGCTAGGGGCTGCACCGTGGGGTCTCGCCTTCGGTATATCGAGTTATCGACTACCAGCTCCGATAGCAGCAGGCTACTGCGTCTCGACATGATGCTGTGCGGCGCTTAGTGGCCCCAGCGTGGCCTCCCTTCCCGAGCATCTCTATCCTTTGCACCGCTCTCTTCGAGCACTTCCTGCACCAGTAAGTCCCATTCCATCTCAACCTCACTGCCTCACTGCAGTAGCTAGCTCATTTGTGAACTAAGTCATCTTTTTCAACTAAGCTCGGTTGATATATTGCTTCATCACATGTTAACTTTGATAAAAAAAAGCCCATTAGCAATTGTTAGTAGTAGTGTCTTGTGGTTCTGTTGCTACCTCAACTATCTACAGCAGCGAGCAACCCAGTGCTCAGCAAGGCTGGACGAGCTAGGCAGCAAGCACCACTCCAGTTAGATTGTAGGAATTCTGTTTGCCACCGAGCTAAACGCCACAAGCATAACAAGGGTGTATACATGAGTTTTTTGTGTTTCCGGTCACTATCAGATGTGCATATTAACAATTACTATGTTCTGCACTAGATTCCCATTGGCATGGTGATGCAAGACACATTAAGCTAATAACTAATGCACTATGTTCTATACTTATGCTCAAGTATGTTTTTTAATTTTTTTAGCCAGTAAAACACAAATCAAAGTTATGAATGCCACCCTTTCATATTAGATAGTAATAGCACTGAGCGTTAGGCAATTATAGGTTCTAAATTAGGCAAAACAGAGTTCTAGAATATGTGTATGTACCATAGCAGCCCACTTTTGAATAGGCAATTTAGCGTTTTGTTGCTAATCTGGAGGTAGTTCTACTATTATCATGATCTTTTTTTTTGTTCAACCATTGAATTAGTTTGCCTTTTATTAAAAAACTAGTCATTAACATCATCACCCTGCCTGTGTTTTTGATATGTTTTTTGCAAATAAACCGGGAACAAACACTTGCTTTTTTCAGGATAAAAAAATTGTCTAATTAAGAAGACATTGTTATCTAATGACTGACACTTAAATTGCCTAAAACAATTGTATGTACTACAACATTACTAGCAGCAACCTGCTCATCACCAATAGAGGCCTAGGGAACACAAGCCCTTTTTTTCTCTTTGTCAGCAACAAATTTATGATACATGCTATTTTTTAACATGCAGGGATGGAGGCGACGTGCAACAAAGCAAGATGTGGACAAGTTTAGAGAAGATATGCAAATAAGTGCGATTAGATGTATAGTGCTATGCTTTTGATTATTTTTGTTATTCTTGTGTGTTCATCCATAACAAATTAGGAGAGTGTGAGTGAGGGAGAGATTTCCATCAAGATTAAGTGAGGAGGGATTTCTAACAGCTAAGAGTAAACTGGTTTATGTTATTTCCACTGCTTTTATTGCCTCGAAAGTTAGAATTCACGTCACGGTGAAAACCTGAAACTTAGGGCATACAGTTATTAACGCGTTTATAGAACAGTGCGTACAGATCTTAACCCGGTGAAAACCTGAAACTTAGGGCATTCACACAACAAAAACCATCATGGTTTGGTTTCTATGTGTGTTAATCACTCAACACTTTCTTAGGGATAAAACTGGATCGGATATAAACGCATGCTAATGATCCTGCATTATGTCTCCTATTATATTCTACTTTTATTTTTTGGATCTTCAAACTAGATAAGAGCCATTCGGATACTGTTTCGTATACATATGAGAAATTCAATTTTGAGTATTCAGATTTGATTCGATATTAATAAATGTTTGGCTTCAGATACGTCCATATAGTGTTCTGATCCTCTCGGGACGAACAAATATTGGGAGATATTTTTTATCCTAACTTTGCTAATGTGGCAAGTGAATTCAATGAGATGAGAAAATAATAATTTCTTAATAACTATGTCTACACGGGAACCAGCATATGGGTGATGTTGTAGCATAAACCTCCTTTGAAAAAGATGAGTGGGAGTCAGGGTTTCGTTTTAGGCATAACAGAAAAATGTTTGAGGGTTACATGTTGAATTTAGGTACGAGCTCGAATTCAATCCCAGTTTTATTTTTTTTTCAAAAAACATTTTATTTCAAAACGCCTTGGTCATGGTGTAACAACATTACAAGGAGTCATTGCGAAACATTTTGAAATCGTGATTTTGAAATCGGGTAGAGAAGAGTTTGACATAAGTTAACCTAATATTTATCGGTAATGCTCCCTAACTTACGTTCACAGGAGTGCTCCTCTGCTGCTGCTCCGCGCGCACGCTCTCTATAGGGCTGCTCCTCGGGGCGCCCCCATCTCCTTTCCGTGCGACCCACGACCTCCACTGCACCTACACCACCACCCCACGCCGGTGGCATGGCGTCGGATCCGGCGGAGGCGGCCGCGGATCCTTCGGATCCGGCAGAGGCGACCGCGGATCCGCACCCTCCACCTCCCCTGCTCCCCCACCTTCGCCCTCCCCCTCCTCCCACAGCGGCTGCTGGCGTAGATCCGGCGGCGCCCGCGCGCTCCCTCCCAGTATGCTCCCTCCTCTATCTCCGGTGGCGGTGGGATCCAGTGGATCGGATCTAGGTAGGACTCACCCTCCTCTCTCTCTCTCTCTCTCTCTCTCTCTCTCTCTCTCTCTTCCTCTGGTTCCCCCTCCCTGCGACTAGCTATGCTTCGGTTGAAGTTTCTTTTTGTTTCTCATGCGTTTGTTGACTTGGTTCATTAGATGATAAGACAATGTTTCATGAGTTTTTATGGATTTTTGCACGAGTTTTTGTGGAATGTTTGTTTCAACCGAGATTTTGCCTTTGTTTCAGCACCTATTTCCATGTTGTTTCAACAGGGGTTTGTTTGATGTTTTTTCTCAGCATGGTTCAACAGTCGATTCATACTTGATTCAACGGTTTTGATTTAAATGTTTCAGTGTCCCCCTAGGGTTCCAGCGAGCAGCTTCTCCTTCATCCTCCCTCCTTTTTCCCTTTTCGGGGTGTCTCAAAAGCCGTTTTTTTTGGTTCAGCGGCTTTGCCCTTTTGTTTTAGTGGATTTATTCCGCGATTTCTTCAGTGTCTCAATTCACATTTTGTTGTTGTTGCATTAGGGATCCTCGTTTTGTTTCATATAGTTTCGGGTTGTTTCAATTGATATTTTTTTTCTTGTTTCACAGGGTCCCGGTGAGGTTTTTGCGGTGATGTGTTTGGGTGGGAGTTGCTTTGTCGGGGGAGGCATGGGGGTGTGCGGTGGGCGGGTTCTCTTTTTTCAGATGCGATATAGTGTTCTTGCTAGGGTTGTACGGGAGACAGCGCTGCGGGAGGCGTACTGTGTGTATGTGGGGGGTGGTGGGTCGGGCTCGGGCGTCCTATGCTTAGGACGTCCAGTCGTCAGCAAGAGCAGCCGATTTGGCTTTGCGGCCAAGGAAGAGGGGGGAGCAGGTGGCCGGCAGGCGCATGTGCATGGGCTGAAAGGTCCCTTATTTGGTTTTGATAATTGAGTGACAACTTAGGTGGACTAATTGTGTGATCATGAGAATACACAGGGGTTTAGTCCACAGGTGATTGTGAGATGAAGGAGCTTCATTGCATATGTGACATGACATAGAGTCATGTGACCAATGGTGAAGATCGAGATGAGGCTTGGCTCGAGACCGGAGGGTGTGTGAAGGACAAGTCGAGGCAGTGGAGCGATGGACCTAGAGAGGTGAAGCTCGGGCAAGACTTGGTTCCGATGGGGATTCGGTGCTATAGGAGGCTTATTTTCTGTTGCGCCGAGTACAAATTTGTTGTGAAAAAGGAGGCGTCGTCGCGGAGTTGAAACGGTGCTTTCTGAAGGCAGCGGACGCTGAGGCCGAAACGGCCGGACGCTGGTCTGGCGTGTCCGGCGCGTTGTGAAGCTAAGGCAGAAGTGACTGGCGGGGCTGGTAACTGGCCGGACGCTTGGCGCGCGTCCGCGTGCGTCGAGCGGTGGAGTCCGGTTGTTCGGCCCGCCGCAGACCTTTACTGACAAGCGTCCGGCGGGCCGGCAGACGCCGCGGACGCGTCCCGCGGTCCCGACGTCAGTCTGCAGAGCGCGGTATGGTGAAGTGCGACGGACGCTGCACAGTGTTCCGGCCGCGTCTGGCGCTCGAGGGTGCGGACGCGTCCGGCGTGTGTTAGCGTCCAACAGCTAGTTTGTGCGCGCGGGCGGTGCTGGTGGATGCACTGGCCGGACGCGTCCGGCGGTGGTCACCAAGCGTGTCCGGCGCATGGCTTCCGAGCAGAGAAGAAAGAGCCGTTGCCGCGCAACGGCTAGTTTCAATCCCAGTGGACACGTGGAGCTCGGAGGAGCGTCGAACGCGTCCGGCGGATTGCTCCGGATGCGTCCGGCGTGTGCTGTGGAGTTGCCCGTGGGGTGTAACAGCTAGTTGAGACCTTTGGTCTATAAATACTTGTTTGGCCGGCCTTGACCGGCTACTGAGCACACTAGGGCCTTGGTGGCTTGTGTTGTAGTGCTTGGGAGCCCTCTAACTCATCCATGCTTGAGAGTGTTCATCCACTTGAGTTAGAGATCGATTCTAGTGCGTTGCTTTGAGAGATTTGCATTGAGTGGCATTAGGTGATCGCTTTGCAAGCCGGTGTGCTTGTTACTCTTGGAGGTCGCCACCTCCTAGACGGCTTGGTGGCAAGAGACTCCGTTGAAGCACGCGTGGAGATTGTGCGGTGCTCCGGAGGAGGATTTGTGAGGGGTTCTTGAGCCTTCCCCGCATGTGCGCGAATTGGCTACTCTAGTTGAGCGTGGCTTGGAGGATCCCGGTCTTGTGTTGATTGGAGTTGGGGCTCCCCGGAGGGGTTGTTGGCAGTGAGCCAACTTGAGCAGCCATCTCATCACCAAGTCGGTGTATCGCCACAACTGGACGTAGCTTGGTGGCGACCAAGTGAACCAGGGGAAAAATCGTGTGTCGATTTGTGATTGCCGAGGTTTTGACCTCCTTATTCTTGTGTGTGAGGCTTCGACCTCCCTTGAGCTTGTTTGCAGGTGCTTGGTCTCTACGCCCGGTGATTCGCCACCGCCGTGACTTCGTGTGTCCACTCTTCGCGGTGGTTTGCATCCCCTCTAGCTCAAGCTTGTATTTACTTTTGTTACATTCTTGCTTAGCTTGAGTAGTGGATCTTGTGCTCTTTTGCCTGCGTAGCTAGTTGAGCACGTTCTTGCTTGTGTAGCTAGAAGTAGTGTAAGTGTTTTGCTTAGCTTGTGTAGTTAAGTAAATTGCGCTCTTGGGTTTGGCTTGTGTAGCCTTGTCCTTGAGCATCTAGTGAGCTTAGGTTTGGCTTTGTGCTCTTGCTCATTAGAATTGTGTAGGTGCTTCCCGGTGTGGCAAAGTACTAGTTGCTTAGGTTTGTGTGACCTTGCAAGCTAGAATTGTTTAGGTGAGCACTAGCTAGTTTAGCACCTTGCTTCTTGTTTAGGTTCTTCTACAAGGTGCTACTAGAGTTGTAGTTAGTGGGGGTTAGTCTTGGCTAGACCGATAGTTTTAATTCCGCATTTGTTTCGGTTAGCCGGTGCGTAAGTTTTTAGTAAGGACTATTCACCCCCCTCTAGTCCATCTCGACCCTACACGTGGTATCGGAGCCGGGTCTCTCATTTTAGTGGTCTTCACCGACCCGAGAGGATGGCAATTAGAGGGATAGACGTTGAGTGCTCTTGTGACACGCACACTTTCGATGGCACGATCTTTGCTCGGTGGAAAAACCATATGCTTGATCACTTTCGTGCCTCGGGAGCTAAGGTGTGGTGGGTTGTCACCAATTGTCTCAGCCAACCATTGGATGAGGAAAACATCACCAAGGCTCAAGAAGCAATCTATTATCTTGATGTTAATGCACTTGGTTATCTAATAGATGCTTTGAGTTGTGATGTGCTTATGAAGGTGAACCATGAGGGAACCGCCCGCATGTTGTGGGAGTCCATCAAGCACACCTATGGTGATGCCTCCACATGGGATGATGGAAAGTACAAGGTGGAGGAGCCCAATGTGGTGCTACTTGAAGATATTGAGCATGACCACAACAAGGTTGTTGTGGAGGATTGCTCCACCTCAAGTTCAAGTGAAGATGACGATCATCCTACCACTAGTTCACTTGATGATGATTATGATGATGCCTCAAGTGAAGCAAGTGAAGATTCTACCTCAAGCTCACTTGATGATGGCAATGAGAGTGATGACACTACCACAAGCTCTCCTACTTCATCACATTGCTACATGTCACATGGTGACCGCAAGGTAAAGATTGGCAATGTGATCTTTGATTGTGATGATCCAAGTCTTGAGCTTGTGTTTAAGTTGTCAAGAGCTTTAGAAAAGGAGTTTGCTAAAACAAGCAAGTTGGAAAAAGAAAACTCCTTTCTAAAGAACACATGTGAACAACAAGAGCATCTACTTTATGTTACTACTTGTTCACATAATGTGCTAAAATTGGCTCATGAGGAACTTAGTGTTGCTCATGATAACTTGGCACAAGAACATGCTTCTCTCACTAAGAAGTTTTCCAATGGAGAAATTCAAACTAGTGAGAGCTCATCACTTGGGTCAAATGATCAATCACATGTTACTAACCCTTGTGATGTAGGCAAGAAGCATGTATCCACCTCTTGTGATGATTTACTATCTATGCCATGTTCTTCTCATATAGATGCTTGTTCTACTTCTATGTCTTGTGAGACTAACCTTTTGAAGGAGAACAATGAGCTCAAGAATGAAGTGAAGAATTTGAGCAACAAGCTAGAGAGGTGGACCAACTCTCATGTCGCTCTTGATCATTTGTTGAAGAACAAGAGAAGATTTGGTGACATGAGTGGTCTTGGCTACAACAAGAAGAATGTTGGGTTGGGTGGATTGCCAAAAGTCTCTCACTCTCAACTCTTGGAGAGTTACAAGAAGTATGGCAATTTGAATGGCATCAACTACAACAACACCAACATCAAAGGCAAAAGATGGGGCAAGAAAAAATTCGAGAGAAGCATGAAGAAGCTAGAAGAAGAGAAGCTATCTCATTTCATGTGCTTCCAATGCCGTGAAATGGGACATCTAGCCAAGGATTGCCCTACCAAGAAGCCTCAAGTTGAGCCAAGATCAACACCCCAAGCTCAAGTCAAGATCAACCATGAAGCCAAAGTTGATGACTTGAAGATGATGAAGAAGAAGACAAGAAGGGGTGGAAAAGCAAGGCATCCAACTCATATCCAAGATGACAAGATGATGATGAGCAAGTTTGAAGAGAAGAAAGCTCACGCTCACATCAAGTGCTTCAAGTGTGGAGACATGGGACACTTTGCCTCGAAGTGTTCCAACAAGCTTGAGAAGAAGGTTCAAGCAACTCATGAGATGCAAGGCCATGAAGAGCATCACAAGAGCAATGAAGAGAATGCTCTACTAAAGAAAAGATGCTATTCATGCCGGGAAAGGGGACACATGGCTCATTCATGTCCCTAGGTAAAACTTCTAAGCCTAGTTCAATTGATGATACTAATATGCTTAGAAAGGATGGTGATGGTACCTCTTCGATTGCTATTGCAAAACATCCCGCTACTCATACCAAGGCTTTGCCTAAGTATGTTGCTCCTAACATGAGAGGACCCAAACATGTTTGGGTACCATCAAAAAGTGGATGATTGTTTATAGGTACCATGGCATTGGAGGCTTGATTCAATTGAGTTCATATTCTTCATCATATGATTGAATCAAGTATTGAAGCTTAGTGCTACTCTCATCCCAATGTCAAGTCATGACAAGTGAAGTCCAAGTGCTACAACATACAAGTGCATGATTCAAGTTGTGGTGATAAATTGTCATATGTGATGGCTTGCAATTGTAGTGTGTGGAAGCTTGCTATTGGATGATCATGTGCTACCAAGGTATATCTTTTGTTGATCACATTCATTTGGATGCATATGAGTTGATTGAATTGGATATATATGCATTGGTTGCTTGCTATGAGATGTTTGAATGGATCCAATGCTTAGTATTCAAATTTGGGTTAGTTTGGATGAATTTGATCACAAGATGACTCTTAGTAAGTGGTTTGACTGGATATATGTCTTGTGATGATGTTCAAACAAGTTGACATCAAGTTTGAGTCACTCTTGAAGAAGCATAGCTCAATTGCTTAAATCTGTCCAAATTCAGAAATCTGAGCAGCTGTATTCAAGTCTGAGTTTGATGGATCAAATCTTATTGAAATGGCTTGAAATTTGGTATTCATGCTCTATGCTTATGAGTCAATATGCTGTGCAAATTTCATGAGAATTGGATAAGGATTGCTACAGTTTTGGAGTAGTTCTTTTCAGCTATAGTGCAGCAGTTTTCAGCATGTAGCAGTGTGGGAAGATGTGAAATCTGGCAGCAATCTAGAAGGCCAAAGAAGGTTAAATTTTTACAGCAGCAAGAAGACTTAGTGATGCTCATCTCGACCAAATTTCATGGCTTTTGGAGCTATATTTTAGGAGATATGAGTTAATCTTTGAAGGCTACAGAATCTGCCAGAAAAGTGACAAACATTGGATATATCTAGTGTCACTCACATTGAAAGGTCCTCAAGTTGGAATCATGATTACAAGTGATTGAGGAACCTATGTTTGGTTTATTGAAGATCAAGATCAAGCTCAAGAGCAAGAAAGAAAAGGACTTAAAGAAGAACTCAAGATGCTTCATCTTATCAAGTCCAAAGATCAATCAAATGAATGGAAAATTCAATTGAGTGTCAAGGATTGTTCTTAGTGAGATCACTTCTCTCCACCGGGGAGGTGTGCCGCCCATGAGGAGATGGGATTGACAAGTGAGCTTGGAAGGCCTACATGGAAGTGATGATCTAAGGAGGTTCAAGATGCTTAGACGAAGATATCAAGAAGATTGATCAAGAAAAGCAAGCAACATCCATATAGAGAGCAATACATGATAAATCAAGTATTACTAGTGGTATTCTCTCATGCAAGCAAAGATCAAGAAAAGAAGCAAGCCAACCACAACAAGATATTGCATTTGATCATAAGTGGTTCTCATTTCATATGGGTGAAGCATGAAATTCATCATGGGTATCTATCGGCTTCACCAAGCTATTGAATGGACTTCACATTGCTATTGAGGAGCTAATTTGGAATCTCATGACTATCCTCTACTCCAAGATAGCAAAGGTGACATTGATTGACATATGCATACATATATTACTAAGGACTTGCTTAGTGCATATAGTCATGATATCTAGGAGCATTCATGAAAAATCAAAAGGTTTTGATGTTTATATGGTGCCACTATTGTTTCTATGCCTTACTTGTTCTAGTGGTAACATATAACATGTTCATGAGCTAGTGAACCCATATACTTGATCTACTTTGGATTGCACATTTGCTACAAGTGCAACATTGGCAAGATAACCCTTCTAGTAAGGTGTGAAGAAGCTTGTCATTGATTCAAACCGGACTTGGAAGCTCATGTGCAAATCAAGTTAGCTCAAGTTCAAGAGAAAGAAGCTCATGAAAACAATCTAGTTTAAGAATGTGGTATTCATGCATATTTCAACAAGGTGGTTCCACAAGTGATCCTCAACTTTAAGTGATCAAATCAAGTTTTGCTCAAGATTCTCATTTGGTTTGACCCAAGCTTTGTCATAGGGGGAGGAGCCCCACTTCATTGGTATTAGAGGCAAAGATCTTAGTGACCTACACATGTGGTATCTTTGGTACTATGACAAAGGGGGAGTGCCCAATGCATAGTGACAAGTGGGTTCATGCAACTACATGTGAAGATTACAAGTGGTGTCATTCCAACATATGGTGTGTCCATCAAAAGGAAGATTCAAGAATCAACCATCAACCCCTAGCTCCAATCCTTTGCATCAAGAAGTTTGTCTTACACGAAGTATCATACAAGTGGTATTGGACCCTTTATGGTCTTTGATGACAAAGGGGGAGAGAATGGTACAAAGATATGCAAGATGCATACAAAGGGGAGAAGAAGATGGACACAGACCGAGAAGAGAAACATTGAAGAGGATCAAAGTTCTTGGACAAGAGAAGTACACAAGTAGGGGGAGCAAGCTCATGAACTTTTGATATGTGCATATTCATGTGCTTGCTTGCATTTGCATTGTTTTTAAATTCAATATGCAATGCTTGTGTGGTGTATGCTAGTCATAGTTTTGATTGATGATTTGATAACTAGCATGCATAGGATGGTTTAGCTAGACACTTGTGCTCCTTCCACTTGGTACTAGAACCTTGCTTCTAATGTTGATCTCACGGGGTTTCTAGTGTTGTTTCAAGTGATTTCTAGCTAACCATGATGATGCTAAGGATGAACTTCATTGTGCAACTCCGATTGGTATCACGCTTCAAAGGTTTATCCTATATACCTTAGCATCATTTAGTAGTGATTACTCTCCCAAGAATTTCCATATCTATGCATGTGTGCAAGCTTGAAACCAAACCATCTGAGCACACATGTAGGGGGGAGCTATCACTACCAAGTTGACTTTGTGACACTTATCCAAATCATAACATTGTGCTTAAATGTTGGATAAGTGACATAAAGTCCTTTATGAACTTTATTTCCATATCTTTGTAGAGTTGTCATCAATTACCAATTGAGTGACAACTTAGGTGGACTAATTGTGTGATCATGAGAATACACAGGGGTTTAGTCCACAGGTGATTGTGAGATGAAGGAGCTTCATTGCATATGTGACATGACATGGAGTCATGTGACCAATGGTGAAGATCGAGATGAGGCTTGGCTCGAGACCGGAGGGTGTGTGAAGGACAAGTCGAGGCAGTGGAGCGATGGACCAAGAGAGGTGAAGCTCGGGCAAGACTTGGTTCCGATGGACCATGAGGTGGTGAAGAGCAAGTGAGATCAAGATCGATGGACCGAGAGGGTTGCATGACGATATGAAGTGGATCATATCAACTTGAGATTGTGTCGGTGCATGTGTTGCATTGGCACTCCGGTGGAAGTCGGTGGAAGTGGAAATGCGCAAGGCAAAGGTATTGCTATAGGGCATTTCATTTCACCGGTCATGAGGAGTGTAGAGAAGTTGATGACCGGATTTAGGTTTGATAGCCGTACTATCAAGAGGGGCAAACTTGTTTGCATCCCGGTCATATAGTGCCACTTGAGCGATCTAACATTGCGACATGCTAGGATCGAGTGGCGTTGTGAGAACAAGAGAAAATCCTTTGGAAAATGATTGTGAAAATGCTAACACACGTGCACATGGTGACGTACACTTGGTGGTGTTGGCACATTTACAAAGGTGGCGTTGATCGTGCTTTGGTTTGTAGGGTAGAGTTGGGTTTGGGTCCCTCTCTCCCTCCCGCCGAGCTTGCGAGGCGGGATTCGGCGCTTTCAGGAAAACAGGAGGCTTATTTTCTGTTGTGCCGAGTGCAAATTTGTTGTGAAAAAGGAGGCGTCGTCGCGGAGTTGAAACGGTGCTTTCTGAAGGCGGCGGACGCTGAGGCCGGAACGGCCTGATGCTGGTCTGGCGTGTCCGGCGCGTTGTGAAGCAAAGGCAGAAGCGACTGGCGGGGCTGGTAACTGGCCGGACGCTTGGCGCGCGTCTGGCGTGCGTCAGGCGGTGGAGTCCGGCAGTTCGGCCCGCTGCAGACCTTACTAGACTGCGTCCGGCGGGTCGGCAGACGCTGGGCGGACGCGTCCGGTGGGTCTGACGTCAGTCTGCAGAGCGCGGTATGGTGATCGCGTTGCAAGCCGGTGTGCTTGTTACTCTTGGAGGTCGCCACCTCCTAGACGGCTTGGTGGCAAGAGACTCCGTTGAAGCACACGTGGAGATTGTGCGATGCTCTGGAGGAGGATTTGTGAGGGGTTTTTGAGCCTTCCCCGCGTGTGCGCGAATTGGCTACTCTAGTTGAGCGTGGCTTTGAGGATCCCGGTCTTGTGTTGATTGGAGTTGGGGCTCCCCGGAGGGGTTGTTGGCAGTGAGCCAACTTGAGCGGCCATCTCATCACCAAGTCGGTGTATCGCCACACCGGACGTAGCTTGGTGGCGACCAAGTGAACCGGGGAAAAATCGTGTGTCGATTTGTGATTGCCGAGGCTTCGACCTCCTTGTTCTTGTGTGTGAGGCTTCGACCTCCCTTGAGCTTGTTTGCAGGTGGTTGGTCTCTACGCCCGGTGATTCGCCACCGCCGTGACTTCGTGTGTCCACTCTTCACGGTGGTTTGCATCCCCTCTAGCTCAAGCTTGTATTTACTTTTGTTACATTCTTGCTTAGCTTGAGTAGTGGATCTTGTGCTCTTTTGCCTGTGTAGCTAGTTGAGCACCTTCTTGCTTGTGTAGCTAGAAGTAGTGTAAGTGTTTTGCTTAGCTTGTGTAGTTAAGTAAATTGCGCTCTTGGGTTTGGCTTGTATAGCCTTGTCCTTGAGCATCTAGTGAGCTTAGGTTTGGCGTTGTGCTCTTGCTCATTAGAATTGTGTAGGTGCTTCCCGGTGTGGCAAAGTACTAGTTGCTTAGGTTTGTGTGACCTTGCAAGCTAGAATTGTTTAGGTGAGCACTAGCTAGTTTAGCACCTTGCTTCTTGTTTAGGTTCTTCTACAAGGTGCTACTAGAGTTGTAGTTAGTGGGGGTTAGTCTTGGCTAGACCGATAGTTTTAATTCCGCATTTGTTTCGGTTAGCCGGTGCGTAAGTTTTTAGTAAGGACTATTCACCCCCTCTAGTCCATCTCGACCCTACATGGGCGCGGGAGAAGGAGATGCCCACGCCGTGGGCGTGTTGTGGCCAGGGTTGTCGGCCTAGGTGGCATGCTTGCGGGCGTCCGATCAATAGGTGAGGATCGAGCGGTGGTGGTGACTTGCGTGTGGAATAGGTGGAGCGGCAGCGTGCTGTGCTTTTCCCGGTCGCGCGTGAGGCAGAGAGGGGGAAAGAGGAAAGGTATGACATGTGGGGTCCACGGCGGGGTCCGCACGTCAGCGACTGCGGCTGATCCTGTCGTCTTCGCGTGGGGAGAGCTGAATGGGCCGCTGGATTCGTGGGCCGAGAGAGAAAGGAACGGGCCGGTTTGGTGGAAAAGGAAATGGACCGGCAGGCCATGCTGGGCTGGGTCAGATGATCGGGCCGAGAGAGAATAGAAGAGAGGGAGAGGAATAGCAGGTCAACAGTTTGGCTTTGGGCTGATGGGTTCTAGAAAAAGAAAATAGAGAGAGGAAGAGAGTAGCAGGCTGGGACGAGGCTTTGGGCCACATTAGCTTTGTCATTTTTCCTTTCTTTTCTTTTCCCTTTTCTATTTCTGTTTTGGCCAATTATTATATGCATGTATGGCTCATGCCTTGCATTATATGTACACTTTCTCTTGGTGGTCATAATGGTCATAGGCTTGTTGGGATATCACTCCCATATAATACTTCATCTATTTATTTTTATAAATACATAGATGTTTGGTTGTTGATTTATTAAGCAATACAAAAATCCAATAAAACCCAAATCAAACATGTTGTATATCACCTTAATAGATCTAGCATGGGTCTCTCTTCTCATGATATAGGGTGATTCACTATAGGTCACTCATCCCTGGGGTGTTTCGGAGTTCAGGTCCTATAGGTAATTCATGTCATGTGCTATTATAACTCCATAGTTGGAGTGTCTAGGTACCAAAAGGGTTAGCACTAGATGCACTAGTTATATTAACCAGGTCATCGGATTCCGAGTTGTCTCCTAGGGTCTTAGTCTTCTAATCTTATCTACTATGCACTCATGGCTTTGTTTTTTTTTTGAACCGAGGGCATCCCCCATTTCCATTAGCAACGGAAATACAGAGTATTTAGAGTTTTAGAGGAGATAAGACAGCAAGAGCAGAAAACACAATGACCTGGTAGAAACCTCTAAACATCGTAGGGGTCCTACCGAAGACTATCGAGCAACAGGTTTTAGAGGATCATAGGAGTACAACGTTTACATCCAGAAACTCATGAGAAGTTTATCAACAGTCATGGCTTTGTGGCGACCCACTAGGTTATATGCCTGGGGTTTGGGTATGCTCCTCTGGCTTGGTATTCTAAGTAGGTTGTCTTGCCATGGTAGTCTAGTGGGGATGGTCTAACCATTAAAGTGGTTATGTAGTTAGTCAAGTCGAGGTAGGTAGTTAAGTAATTACCTTCTCAAGGGTGGAGGTACTTTCCTGGGTTGACGAGGATTGATCTACCATGATAGTTAGATAGTTACGCTGTAGGTGGCTTCTATTACCATGACACTAGGTATCAACAATCTCATGTGGAAAGGTATCGTCACAGGTTGGCATGATGTCAACAGTCTCTGACCAGCTAGGGTCTAGTAGTTAGTCACTTGGTATGGATAAGTTCTACTATCATGGCTTAGGGTTCAGGATCAATACTCCCCTATGTGGAGTCGTGGTCATAGGTTTAAGTCTCTATGTCTCAGGTTAGTGTGATAACGCTAACCACTAGCTAACCCTAGTTAGGCTGTAGCCGGTTGTAGGGTTTATACTATGGGTAGGTGTACGTGCATACACATTACACCATGGTGCCACTGCTACTAACTCTAGCATAGGATCGTTCGGGTTTGGGTTCATATCCTAGGGCCATCACTAGGGCATATCATGGTTAAACGGTTGGTCACATACTCTCATCAGTAAGTATGGGAGGTTTCCCTAAGGTCCTAATTGTAACATCCTGGATGTTAAGCACTCATTAACTCTGCACATCATGAGCATGATCACATCATTAGCATCTAATCACTGTCTTGACATGATTGCTTGATGTTGTTTGCACTCTGTTTAGCTTAGTCGAATGTGTCGGGTACCTAGATTAGGGGGGTCTTAAACTTGGAGATTTAGAGGCAAGCACGCCCTGCTTTGCTCTCCCTAATCCCAAAAAAGTCAAACAAGGAAATTCCCTGTTCCCACTCACGCCCCATAATGGGCCGGCCCGTTATCGAGCCCACGACCCGGCCAAAAGCTAGCTGCCGCAAGGAATGCCCGCACGTCCGCTCGAGCGACGACAGAAACCGCTCGAGCGAGCGACCGCTCGAGACGGTGACGGAAACCGCTCGAGCGGACAGCCGCTCGAACCCGTCTCCCAAGATCGCTTTTCCAGAGCACCCACGTGGCTACAGGATTCGGTACAGTGCCGTAGTACACTAACCCTGCCTAACTCCATGGCTACAGGGCACATAACAGTGGGTAGTACGCCGGTCGCTTCAACCATTACGCTGCCCATACCCTGGATTCAGGGATGGCAGGCGCCACTATTCCACCACGCCGTGCACTATGCCGCGTACGACGCCCTCTGAAACGCCATTGTCAACTCTCCGTACCCCCAAAACCCTCTGCTCAGTCCCGTCGTCTGGATTGCCTGGATCGCCAGCTCCTCGAGGCAATCCACCACCACTCGAGGGATGATGACTGACATGTTCAGGAGCGGCGCAGGCGTCGATCCGTCCATCCCGCCTCGACCACCATACAACGGGATTCCCGGGGACAAACGCTCGAGCGCAACCACGCCGTACCTCGACGTGTCAGCCTACGTCAACAAGGACGAGCAGGATACCGTCACCCACGACTCGATCACGTCAGCCCGTGTCAGCGGGAGATGGGCAGGCCATCATCAGCCATACTGCTACAGGGTCGAACCGGACCAGAGCCTGCATCTACCAACTGGAACCGGACCAAAGAAGGAATCCACAGTTCCAGCGACTCGACAGGACGCACCCGCCTAGACGTCACGCTTACGATCGCCCTATCTATCCTGTGATCCTGAGCCTCCCCTTGGCCTATAAAAGGGGACGCCAGGGCTTAGTTTTGGGGGCATGCTTTCACGCTCACAGCACACACACACTTCCACACGCTAAGTCCCAGGACTGCCTTGTACTCACCCCAGTGCAAGCACTTCGGTGCAAGATAATACAAGTTCTCCTCCCCCCCGCTGGACGTAGGGCCTTCTTTTGCCCGAACCAGGATAAAAATCTTGTGTACTTCTTGCATCACCATCCGGATTAGGGAGCACGCTTAGAAATTTACTCGTCGGTGTGACACCCCCCGGGGTACGAAACACCGACAGTTGGCGCGCCAGATAGGGGTACTGCATGTTACGCCGATTTCCCGCCATTTTTCTGGATGGCATCTTCCTCTCTGTCGCTCCCATTCGCCACGGTGATCTGGTTCGGGAGCCTGGAGTTCGTGTCGCTCGGTACGGGCTACGACATGGCTCTGCTCTCGATCGGAGAATCGAGCGGGGGACGCTCTTCACCCCCACGTGCCGGTGGAGTCGCGCGTCAGCCAAGCCACCACGGCTCGCCACCAAGGCACAGGCGCCACCGGCACCAGCTTCCACGCCCGCCCGCGTCGGACGCTGCTCGCGCTCCGCGCCCGTCAGACACGCCGGTACACCCTCACGGGGCACCGTTGTGGGGGTATAAACCCTAGACCCTCACGGGCCTACATGGGCCGCGCCATCAAAGATGGCCCAATTCACAAGATGAAGATGCGCGGCACACAATGTGCATCGCATAGTATTGTAATAGTACCAAATAGGATACTTTACTTGTACAACCTGTCCCTTCGGAGTATATGAGGAGGGGCAGGGGTCCCCTAGAGGACATCTGATCCCAAATCAATACAATCAACAAAGAGCAGGACGTAGAATATTACGCTCTATAGCGGCCCGAATCTGGGTAAACCGAGTGTTCTGTCCTTTGTTGCACGTCTAGCTCGTATTCTGAACGCACCCCTACCATCAATCTACTACCGTCGGTATACCCTAGGTAGACTGCCGACGATATTTCGTCGACAGTGGCGCCGAGGTAGGGGATGTGCGCGCAGATTTGCAGGCGAGCAAGATGCAAATTTCTTCATCAACGTCATCCGTGGCAACTCTCGACTTGCTGCGGCGGGCGTCCCTCAAGACCAGCGTGTTCTTGGCGGTGGCTGCGGGCAACCCTTGCATGGGCCGCCGTTGAGAAGGCGCTCCAATAACATCATGTGGCGACGTTGATCGATCCGTCCCTGGTGGTCGGGATCCGATCCAATCATGATGTGCCGAGCTTCTACGACATGGCCCAATCAACTGGTTTCAAGACCAATCGTGTAAGCCGTGCTCTGGCTGCTCGGCGGCACAACGACGCGAAGAACCAAGATCAAGGGTCATCGCATCTTGCAACTTGCCGTCGGCAAGAAAGCAAACCAGGCTCCTCCGCCGACCTGCACCTAACCACGAATCAATCTGCTACTTCTCCGCCGATCAACGGAAGGCTAGCAGCAAGGGAGGCGAGTTTACATGTATGTGCGCCGTACGTACGCCATGCAATCTCTGAGGGAAAGCCGTCAAGTGCATAAACGCATCTATACGAGGCATGCGATCGAGCAAGTCAAGATCCGATCGACATTGCCTTGCCTGCTATCAGAAAAGCTAAGTCAAATATTCATATTTATTGTCCTGTTCCTACGCTATAATACATACTCGGAAATCTACACGTACATATTATGTTTCCCAGGGATTCAACTATGTTCGTCATCATGATGTATCGTCGGTGGCGACGGCCACGTACGTGCTCCTACGCCGGGCGGCAACGGATGGCCTGCTCGATCGCCTCGACTCGCACGGCGCGTCCGATCTGCCGAGATTGGACTCCGACCTCTGCGTGGCGTTCCCTCTCGCCGAGTCTGACTCCAACCTCGAGATGGAAGGCAGCATCCTATCTCCACGAGACAGCGAACTCTCCGATCTGATCTGGTTCATACCGGTCAGCAAGCGAGCCAAATTACTCGTCCTACATCACCATGTCCATCGGAGGCATGCAAGGCTCTAGCCAATTTCGGATCACGAACGTGTGAATCCATCAGCACGTACATGCGTGTGCCATATTCATGCAAGGAGACAACGAGCGATGAACGCATCTACTACTACTATGGTGCAAATCGGTCTACATCCATGCACATGCATATACGTGTACGGGATAATTTCCGGCGACAGCAGATCGGATACGCAAAAGCTAAGTCGATTATTTTATTTTTTAATTTAATATTCAATCTATGGAGAACACATAAACCGGTGTTTGCATCTATCTACGTACACATGATTATTTGGCAGGGGCTTAGCTCGTCGTTGCCGAAGCAAAGCTCCGAAGACAAGCGTGGCCGTCTCCACCACAAGGTCAACCTCGTCCGAGTAGCTATCCGAGCTGATTCAACAAGCCAAGTCTGGCCGCATCTGTCTGCTCGGACATATCGACCTCCTCGCCGACATGCCGACCACGTCAAGCCATCCGCAGACCTCCTATACCGGCTACGCTCGTCTACTCGACCACGACGGTGTCACGCCGATTATATTGCTCGACGTCAAACAAAACTACTTCCAGAGTACGACCTGCATCGTCGAGCTCACTAGCTCCGAGATCCAATCACGAGCATCACTCCGGCAATTCAAACAAACCACGGAGGCGTGGAGTCAAATGAGAATTCTTTTCGTCAACATCATCCGCGGCGACTTGGCTCTCCACGGAGGAGTCTTTCAACAACTCATGACAAGATTCCAGAGAGACTTCGCCAGGACGCCGGCAAGCTCCACCGACCGCTAGACGCGACCACCGGGCATACGCACCAAGCAAAAGGGCCCGCTCGATCGCCGTATGTCGTGGAGCGCATCCGTCCTGCAAGATTCGACTCCGACCTCCAGATGGGTTCGATCACAAGTGAAGACCGGCTATCCGATCCATCTACTCCACCATGACGTGAGAGTAATGTATGACTCCATCAAATCCTGATACATGTATGTGCGGATGTCAAAGACATACAAGCACACCTCATACGTATATCTACGACAAGCCAAGAGCAAGCAGTCTACAGCATGAACGCATCTACTACAAGTCATGCAAGTCTATCTCCATCTTGCCCAACACGCCGGCGGCGCCAGTCTCGTCTGACGTCGGTTGCACGTGGTGATCATCGCATGTGCTACTAGAGTTCAAAGGACTCGGCGCACACAGGCAACACGTCGACGCCGAGTATACATCACGCTATGGACCAGTCATCGCACGTCGTCAGACTGCCACCAGGCCGTTAAGCCGGCAAGAAAGCCACGCCGAGCCGCTGATTACAACAGAATGACATCCAGCAACGTGTCATCCTACGGCGACGTCACACGTATGCTGGAGCTTGACCTCCCGAAGGCCTGCATCAAGTTCGAGTTGGCAAACACACGGATCAGGAAGGCAACGCGAGGATTAATTCTCCACTAGATCCAATCGGCAATATGAAGGCTAAGTGGCATTCATCGTCACGTTCCCATAACGGACAAAGAGCATATACGTGTGTATGCCATGCAATTTACAATGATCGCTCCAACCATGCAATGCTAATCTGCATGTGCGGGTGTATCCAGTACACGCACGACGGAGGAAGTATGAAGGGTGCAAGTCTACACGTGCTGATATAACAAGCTAAGCCATGTTTCTTTTTAGAACATATAAACATCCTATTCCATATATGCTTCTACATCTGCCTTTATGGTTTTTTTTGATCTCATAAGACAAGGAGCAAGAGGCCAAATCTGGCACAGAGGGACGGCGCACGGATCCAATGTCGCCGGTGCGGCCACGCCCCCCACGCAAGTCGACCACGCCCATCAGATTCATATCTGGCTGCGGTTCGATCATGAGATAACAAAATTTAATTTGTTCTGGTCCATGCCAATTAGCGAGCAAGCCATGCCGATCTGCACTGACGGACAACATTCCGTGTCATGACCACGAGTCCGATGTGATGATGGCACCCAGCTCGTGTGACGACGGCGGAGTCCAACTCCCCTGCACGGCCTCGAGTCTGAGTACACCTCTCCGTTTCTACGACCGCGACTCCACATCTTCATTCGGTCTACGAGACCCAACCAAGGCTATCACCAAGGGGACACGCACGAAGCTATAGCAGCATGCATGCGCGACCTCTGCGTCCGCATCTTCTATGACTCGTGAGGGTCCAGATGAGCGGGAGACAAGGACGTTTTGTCTACACCAGCAAGAGGCTAAATGAATTTTCCATTAAATATTATTATTTGATTCATACTCATTAATGCAAAAATCTTTGATTTGCTTCATGTGTCACTCCACGGCATCTTAACTTGGCCGACGCAAGGTGCATGTACGGGTGCGATCATCAATCCAGGGCACGTTCGGCACAGGAGCTCGGTGAACATGGCGAACAAGCACAAGAACGTCAAGGCCGAATACATGCTACGTTCATGCCTTTGTCGAACCATCAGCACGCCGATCGAGCTACGCCCGTATATACTCGGCCACAACAACAACATGTCTAACCTTCGAACAGATCGGCGTCGGCTACGTTCATCTACAATCGCCATCGACCTGCTGAGTACAGCTCGACGCTCATACTGGCCGTCTGCACCACTGCCGACCTCTAAATCTTCGCTACGACTGGGTGTCACACACCGAACACCTTCGTCACCAACCTCGTGCTGCTCAGGGACTCGCCTGCGTCACCTCGGCTCGGAGGCAAAGAGCAAGCAAAGACATATATGCCTGTGCATACGTGCAACAGATCCTACTCCTACACGAAGGTCGTACTCCTACACGAAGGTCGGAGTCAAAGACTCGATGACATATGACCTACGCCACCGCGCTAGGCTACACATGATGATGGCCACAATGGCGGCTGCAAGACGAGCAAGCAAGGGTCATGTCCGCATGCTGTAATGGCAGCAGTGGCTCGCCCGGTATCGAATACAGCTCCGTTCGACCACCTTTCCGAGTGCATCTCCATGCTCTCGGGCTCTCCGGCGACCAGGCCCGACGCTGGCCGAACTCCAACGTCATCGAGGAGAAGCTGTACAACTATTTTGATCACCCTGGCCGACGGATCGATCACAGGGACGATCCATAAGTGCACAAGCTAATTAATTAGCCTGCATATGCGTGTATACATACATGTATACGTCATCAGACCAATGGGACAAAGCTAAGTCGAATTATTTTTGTTTCGGTTATGTTCTATATACGTATCTAGGTATTCGCAGATATCTACGTGCATGAGTGTTGTTGGCAGATCTCGACGACTCAGCTACGTCAATCCACGTCGTCGTCACGCCACCACTTGCCATAGCTTCGTCAAGGATATCAACTGCAAGCCTGGCTGCAATTCCATGTGCCTGTCTGACCCCTCCTCGTCAAGGTCGACCATGCACGAAGCAGGCGGCCCAAGCTGACCACGAGCCATGTCGAGTCGTCAGCAAGCTGTACTCGACCATGACGATGCTTCTACCCGACCACGCCGAGTAAGCCCTCCAAACTATCGCTGAGTTGTCCGCCGGCTTCGGGAAGCTACCCAACTCAACGTACGAGCCACTGTCCGGCCTGATGGAGCTGCAAAGCAAGCTGCATGAGCCATCGGGAGAAGACAAGGACGATTCGTCTATACACCAAGAGGCTAAGCCATCCGTCCAAGGCAAACGAGGCACCGGAGTTACGAGGACGCAGCGGACGCGCGCAAGGCTGAAGGCCGAGTACATGCTACGCTCACGCCGATGTCGAGGCGTCAGCACGCCAAACAAGCTGCGCTTATCTACTCGACTACGTTGACACCTCTACTCGGCCACGACGACAATGCTTCTCCGACACCAAGATGTTACTCGTATACAAGAGGAGCACTAGCATCCTCGTCGGCAAGCACAACGACGACTGGTCTAGCGATGTATAGCCACGATGGCCAAAAGGTCTACCAGCCAAACTGGGGACTGGCCTAGCGTATATTCTGCCAAGACGACCAACAATAGCTAACCTGTGTTAGTCGTGCTCTTCACTATAGTACAATAGCCTAGCTAAGACTGGATTCACATCAAAGCTGTTCCAAACTACCACGCTTAAGTCGTGACATAGCACCATAGTGCCCAACACAGTCGACCAGCAAAGCTGAGGACTCGCCAACCACGACCAGGGTGATTCGGCGACTAGATGCTATTGCACACATAATTACGGTGACTACAGCTGGGTTAACAATCAGAAGCCTGGCCTTGGATCGTCAGACAAGATACTTTGACGGCCATTGTTCTGAGTTGCCACGCAGCATTTTCATCATCTCGCTGGCAAAACCAAATCATCAATTAGCAAAGCTAAGGACTAGCCCAGTGACAAAGTCACGTCACCTATTTAAGCCAGGAACTGGTCGATGAATATATTCTTCGGTCTCACACAAAGCTGGGGACTAACCTCACAACCAAGTTGTGACTTTGCACCACGTGCAATCTTGTAGCAAAGCTACAGTTTAATTTTCAATCGGGTTTATTGCCTTTCGTTTTGCCATTCGTTTTGCTCCCCATTGTTTTGCACCTAATCGTTTTATTTTACAACAAACCTATTTGCTTCCTATTCGACACGGACGCGTGGCATTTGGGAATGCATTCGCTTCCTATTCGACATGGACGCATGTCATAGGAATGCGTTTTTTTCGGTTGGTTATCGACCACCAGCCCGGGCATGATAAAATCTTGCTCTTTAAAGGTTTCCTCCACTTTCGTTGGCCTAGTTCATCGGCGTAGATCTGGGCCTTTGGGTAAAGAAAACAAAGTTTTCTCATCCCTCTTAACAAAGTTAAGATGGCCAACGGCGTTTTTTGGACAGATGGTAAAGGGGGCTCGGCCGACCAGCTAAGCTCGGTCGAGTAATGACCAAGTCATTTTCCCCTACTTCATTTTTTCGGCAACTACCATTTTTTCTGAATGGTGCGAAGCATCGGCGAACACGGCAAAGCTGTGGTCCCATCGAAACCTAGTGCAAAGCACCGGTCCACCCACGCGCCTTGCGCAAGGATGCATCAAAGGTGCATCATTACATGCCCTCTAAATAGCCCTATGCCAAGCTGGGGACTGGAGTAGTAGTCAAAGACACCTCCCCTTGGCAAAGCCACGGATTTAGAGCGAGCCCTTACCTTCTCGACACATGGCCATCGAGGCTTGGGGGTACGCAAAGCTACTGCCTAAGTAAATAGCACTGCTATTTTTCCCATCTTTGCTTCTTGCCATGTTCACTAGTCAGCAACCAAGTCGTGTGGCTAGACACAACGAAGTTGTGGTCGATTTTTCACTGCTCGGCATAGCCGGGGACTGCTCGGCAAAGCCGGGAACTGCTCGGCAAAGCCGGGGACTGATCGGCAAAGCCGGCAAACTGAATAATCACAATTTTATTTGACCCTGAAACAACGTGCTCCGCACCTTATATCAGGCTCGGGGACTACGTGGGCCCACGTCACTTTGCAGTGACTTGGGCTAATTTTTCCACCTACACAACATCCAGATTAGTCGGCAACGCCGTACACCTGCCGTCAAGAAATTTCTTTTCTTTCGACTGTGGGCCCACGTCACCAGATGTTGTGAAGAATTTTTCTTTTTTCTGGAGCAACATGCATCTTTCAACAACAGCCTCTACTTGACAAGACACAGTGGTCGGCTCTCATTCAACCTGGTCGGCGAACCAGCGCTCTCCTGAAACGTTCTCCATGACTGGTCGGTAGACCAGCAATAAACTCCAACAGTTCGAGCAGCTGGCTCAACCACGAAAACCATCAAGCCCCACTGGTCGGCAAGCGTCAAGACGGCGTTTCCTCAAGATACATGATGCTCGGGGACTAGCTGTGGGGGTATAAACCCTAGACCCTCACGGGCCTACATGGGCCGCGCCATCAAAGATGGCCCAATTCACAAGATGAAGATGCGCGGCACACAATGTGCACCGCATAGTATTGTAATAGTACCAAATAGGATACTTGTACAACCTGTCCCTTCGGAGTATATAAGGAGGGGCAGGGGTCCCCTAGAGGACATCTGATCCCAAATCAATACAATCAACAAAGAGCAGGACGTAGGATATTACGCTATATAGCGGCCCGAATCTGGGTAAACCGAGTGTTCTGTCCTTTGTTGCACGTCTAGCTCGTATTCTGAACGCACCCCTACCATCAATCTACTACCGTCGGTATACCCTAGGTAGACTGCCGACGATATTTCGTCGACAACCGTATGCGACACGGGGCGTGGCTCGTAGGCAGACAGCGCTCGACGCGGACCTAGACTTCACATTTGCCATGCGCTCGCTGAGAGAGCCTGGCGCGGCACCTCGAGCGCGCGCACGGCCGACGTCGCCGAACTTCTTGCCGCACGGGCTCTATCGAGCTCGTCGCAGGCTCCCGTTCGGACTCACCAATGCCGCCACCACGTACGCCGACGAGATCCAGTCAGCAATGGGGCCGCAAGTGGAGAGCCTTGGCCCCCTCTTGCGTGCCGCCATGAACTTGGAGATCGTGTAGCCAGCATCGGTGGACCGCGGGTTCGACATGGCGCCTGGCTCGCAACGCAACACCACGGTCGGGAGTATGCGCCGTTGGATCGAGGAGGAGAGCACGGGAAGGCCCTGGACACCGTCTGGCGCCGACCCCGACTCCGATGATTCAGATTCAGGGTGCTATGACCCAGCTCGTGAGTGTTTTCGTCTTGAAGATGACGTCCCATCAGATTCAAAGACCAGAGACGACGCCGCCGCGGCCGCCGCCGCAGCTAACCGGCCAGTCGGAACGCCGGTAGTCGGAACGCCAGCCGCAGGAGCCTTGCAGGTGATTCCTCCTCATGAGGAACCACCGCAAGGACACGTCAACCCACGACCTGAAGAGGACGCCCGGGCCGCACAATGGGCTCAGCTCCGGGAGATCGAGGCCAAGATGGATGCCGAGCGCGCGAACTTGGAGCTGCTCAAGCGAGCCCTTGAGCAGAACCAACTCCCTCCGCCTCGAGCTCCTGGTGCTCGAGGAAAGGCACGGGGCGTCTTCGACCGCATCGTCAATGACGGGCGGCCAGAAGCACCGATCGAGCCAGCCCGCTTCCCCCGAGCAAGCCAGAATGTCCTCGCGGCAGCCATGCTACTGCGAGACATGCCCGCGCCCTCGAATCCGCAAGCTTTGCAGATACGAGACGAGGTCCAGGGACTCCTCCAAGTCGCGGCTGCCCAGCAAGCCGAGAGCTCGGCCTCTAGACTGCGCGAGGCAGAATCAGAGCAGCCGGCCAACCCGCCACGGCACGAGCGAGAGGGCTCGGTCCACCAAGAGGCGCCCCCTCGAGGTGGTAGGGCCCCCATCCGTGATCGCATCCTCGACAACCGCGAGCCTCAAGATGCTCGTCACGACATCAATGACAACCGACGGCGCAAGGCCGCTGGTGCTGAGGACCGTGGCTACAACGCCCATCGAGGAGGGCGCTACGACAGCGACGAGGACCGGCAGGCTCCCGAGCCGCCGGGCCCTCGAGTCTTCAGTCGAGCCATCTGCAACACGCCGTTGCCTAACCCGTTTCGACCTCCTACGAGCTTGGCCAAATATAATGGGGAAACCAAGCGGAGCTGCGGCTTGCCGACTTCCGGGCCGGCTTTGCCCGGGGAGGGCTCGAGAGGATAAGGCCATCATACGCCAACTCCCTCTGTTTCTCTCTGACACCGCTCGACGGTGGCTCGAGGAGCTCCCCCCTAATCAGATCTACGACTGGATCGATCTGGTCTGGATTTTTGAGGGGAACTTCAAGGGCACCTATATTCGACCTGGCAACTCGTGGGACCTCCGGAATTGCAAGCAGCATACCAGGGAATCTCTTCGAGACTTTGCTCGACGCTTCTCCAAGCTGCGCCCCGAGCTACCGCACATCCCCGACCATGACGTCATCCTGGCGTTCGTCTTGGGCACCACATGCAAGGAGCCCGTGCGAGAGCTCGGGCGCAACCGCCCAAGACAGTCGACGAGCTCATGGACGTCGTCGCTGACAACGCCACCGGCGACGAGGCCGTGGGAGCATTCTTTGGTGGAGACGGAGGCAAGCCCAAGCCGCCCCCCGGCGACGGGGAGGGCTCGAGCAAGGGCCAGAAGAAGAGTGGGAAGAAGAAGAAGAAGGGCAACCATCAAGGCAAGCGCGTGGTCGTGGAGGACGAGGTCGCTGCAGCCGAGCGCAAGAAGCCTCGACCCCCACCAGACGGGGCCGTCTTCGACAGGATGTTAAAAGAGCCATGCCCGTACCACAAAGAGCCAGCCAAGCATACCCTCGAGAACTGCCGTATGCTTCGAGGCTACTTCAAGAGGCTCGGTATTGGCAAGGACGACGACAAGAAAGATAAGGGTGCCGACGATCGGGCCAACGACAATGACGACAACGGGTTTCCACCAGTTGCCAATTGCTACATGATTTATGGCGGCCCTACGACCCAAATGACGCATCGAGAGCGGAAGCAAGAGCGTAGGGAAGTCTTCTCAGTGAAGCCTGCCACGACTCAGTTCCTCGACTGGTCGGATGCACCGATTACTTTCGACCATAACGACCATCCAGACCACGTCACCAACCCGGTCGCTTACCCTCTCGTCGTCGACCCGATCATCCTCGACGCCCGCTTCACCAAGGTCCTCATGGACGGGGGCAGCAGCCTCAACATCATCTACATGGAAACCCTCATGCTGCTCGGCATCATGAGGGCGCAGCTCAAGCCGAGCGCCGGGGGCTTCCACGGTGTCGTCCCCGGCAAGAAGGCACTCACGGGCGGCCGCATCGACCTCCCCGTCTACTTTGGCACGCGCTCGAACTATCGCCGAGAGGTCCTCACTTTCGACGTGCCTGGTTTCGAGGGGACTTAGCATGCGATCCTGGGCCGTCCATGCTACGCTCACTTCATGGCGATCCCCAACTACGCCTACCTCAAGCTCAAGATGCCGGGGCCCAAGGGGGTCATCACCGTCGACTCCACGTACGAGCACGCGTATTGCTGCGACGTGGAGTGCATCGAGTATGGGGAGTCCCCGACCGCGTCTAAGGAGCTAGCTAAGACGCTCGACTGTCTTGCAGCTGAGGCCGCCACCCCAGCGCCCAAGCGGCAAGCCGGCAATTTCGAGCCCGCCGAGGACACCAAGAAGATCCCGCTCGATCCGAGCTCCTCGGATGAGAAGGCGCTGATCATCAGTGCCTCCCTTGACAGCGCATAGGAAGCAGTGCTCGTCGACTTTCTCCGTGCAAATGCTGATATGTTTGCGTGGAGTCCCTCGGATATGCCTGGCATACCGAGGGATGTCGCCGAGCATGCCTTGGAGATCTGTCCCGGTTCGAGACCCGTCAAGCAACGCCTACGCCGCTTTGACGAGGAGAAGCGCAGGATCATCCGTGAGGAGGTCGAGAAGCTCGAGAAGGCCGGATTCATCAAGGAGGTACATCATCCCGAGTGGTTAGCTAATCCTGTATTAGTAGAAAAAAAGAATGGAAAGATGAGGATGTGTGTAGACTACACTAGTTTAAATAAAGCATGTCCCAAAGTTCCATTTCCTTTACCTCGAATAGATCAAATTGTTGATTCCACTGCGGGTTGTGAAGTACTTTCCTTTCTCGATGCTTATTCTGGCTATCACCAAATCAAAATGAAGGAGTCCGACCAGCTCGCGACTTCATTCATCACTCCTGTGGGCATGTACTGTTATGTCACGATGCCTTTCGGCCTTCGAAACACCGGGGCAACATATCAGCGCTGCATGCTTCACGTTTTTGGCAAACACATAGGAGAAACGGTCGAGGCGTATGTAGATGACATCGTTGTCAAGACACGGAAAGTATAAAACCTAGTCGAGGACCTCAAATTAACGTTCGGGTGCCTCCGGGCCAAGAACATTAAATTGAACCCCGAGAAGTGTGTCTTTGGTGTGCCTCGAGGCATGCTACTAGGATACATAGTCTCCCAGCGTGGGATCGAGGCCAATCCCGAGAAGGTCATGGCCATCATGCGAATGGGGCCAATTCGAGACCTGAAGGGAGTGCAAAAAATCACAGGGTGCCTGGCCGCCCTTAGCCGATCCATAGCATGCCTGGGGGAAAAAGCCTTGCCTTTGTATCGACTCCTCAAAAAATCCGAGCACTTTGCATGGACACCCGAGGCGGAGGAAGCCCTCTCGAGGCTAAAAAGCGTGCTCACCTCACCTCCCGTGCTCATGCCACCTCGACCAGCTACACCAGACAAACCAGCCGAGACCCTCCTTCTCTACATTGTCGCGACCACTCAGGTGGTCAGTGCAGTCATAGTGTGGTCGAGAGGCAGGAAGAGGGGCACGCGCTCCCCGTCCAATGGCCGGTCTACTTCGTTAGTGAGGTGCTCTCGGATGCCAAGACTCGATACCCCTAGATCCAAAAGCTGCTCTACGCAATCGTGCTCACGCGTCGAAAGCTCCAGCACTACTTCCTTAGCCACCCGGTGACCGTAGTCTCATCATTCCCACTTGGGGAAATCATCCAGAACCGGGAAGTAGTGGGTCGGATCACTAAGTGGTCGGTCGAGCTCATGGGCGAGACCATCACCTACGCCCCACGAAACGCTATCAAATCACAAGTGTTGGCTGATTTTGTCGCCGAGTGGACCGACGTCCAACTCCCCCCAGCGCAGATTCAAGCCGAGCTGTGGGCCATGTATTTCGACGGGTCGCTCATGAAAACAGGAGCAGGCGAAGGAGTCTTCCCTCGATCGATTCAATGACAAAATAGCTCTATTGAGAGGGCCTTTGACAACCCTCTGGAATGTGGCTCGCTCCTAGTTTTTCTTCCCCCGCCCGTTCTATCTAGGTGGTGGCTATACCGATTTCGTGTCTCGATCGAACTTGAAACTAGCCCATTGAGCTTCTTGGATTCCAAACCGAGAAGAAGGATCGCACACAAGAAAATAGAGTTGGAATGGAAAGCTAGGTATATTTATTCGATCAATTTCGATGATGATGGAGAAGATTCTTATTTTGGTACTGATTTTGATGGATGTTCCGCTACCCCAACCTCGAAAACAACATCTCCCATGACACACGACCGCAACGAGTTCACTCTTCGAAAAGCCCCTACTACTGGAATAAGATCCATTCGAGAAACTTCACTGTTTGACAGTTTGTGTTCGAATTGAACACTCCCCTTTAGATGGAGTCCCTTAGAAACTTCCTCCTTACGGACTACACCTTCGCTCAAAGCTTCTTTAAGGGCTCGCGCCTCGCACGTACTCACCTTTCTTTATCAGCTACCTTGCCTTTGCTCCATCTCTATTTACTACGGACTAGGTTCCGTTCCAACGCATAAAATGAAAAGCAAGCAGGAATACACATGCGCTACGTAGTGCGAATCCACTTCCCGGCGTCCAACAACATGGCAGAATATGAAGCGCTCGTGACCGGGTTGCGCATTGCTATCGAGCTCGGAGTTCGATGCCTCGACGCTCGAGGCGACTCGCAGCTCGTCATCGACCAAGTGATGAAAGCCTCGAGCTGTCATGATGAAAAAATGGAAGCGTACTGCAACGAGGTACGCAAGTTAGAAGCAAACTTCTACGGCCTCGAGCTCAATCACATTCCTCGATGATTTAATGAAGCCACGGATGAGCTCGCCAAAATTGCATCATCTCGAGCACCGGTCCCCCCAGACGTCTTCTCAAGGGATCTGCATGAGCCATCTGTGAAGTGGGACTCGGGGGCTGGAGCAGGACCGCCTGTCGAGCCCATTCCTACGACCGAACCCCCCTCGACAGGGGCTGAAGTCATGGAGATCGACGGACCGTCGAGCCCACCCACGGATTGGCATGCACCTTTCCTCGAATACCTTGTTCGAGGAGAATTGCCCGAAGATCGAGCAGCAGCAATACGCCTGGCTCAACGAGCCAAAACATACGTCCTCTACGGAGACGACAAAGAACTTTACCGCCGCAGCCCGACGGGCATACTTCAACGATGCGTCTCGATCGAGGAGGGCAAAAGGTTGCTCAGAGACATGCACTCGGGGGCTTGCGGTCACCACGCTGCGCCAAGGACCCTAGTCGGAAATGCTTTCCATCGAGGCTTCTATTGGCCCACGGCTACTGCTGACGCCATCAAGCTGGTTCGAGCATGTGAAGGGTGCCAATTCTACGCCAAGCAAACTCACCTTCCGGCGCATGCGCTCCAGATGATTCCCCTCACATGGCCATTTGCCGTCTGGGGGCTCAACCTGGTCGGACCCCTCAAGAAGACAACAGGAGGCTACACCCACTTGCTCGTGGCCATTGATAAGTTCACCAAGTGGATCGAGGCCAAGCCCATCACCAACATCCGCTCGGAACGAGCGGTTGAGTTCTTCACCGACATCAACCACCGCTTTGGGGTGCCTAATGTCATCATCACTGACAACGGTACCCAGTTCATGGGCAAAAAGTTCCTAGATTTCTGTGATCGACACCTCATCCGTGTGAATTGGTCGGCAGTTGCCCATCCTCGAACCAATGGCCAAGTCGAGCGTGCCAACGGCATGATTTTGCAGGGGCTAAAGCCAAGGATTTTTGACCGCCTCAACAAGCACGGCAAGAAGTGGGTGGCCGAGCTCCCATCAGTTCTGTGGAGTCTACGAACGACTGAGAGCCGAGCCACTGGGTTTACTCCGTTTTTCCTGGTCTATGGGTCAGAGGCTGTCCTCCCCACTGACCTGAATACGGATCCCCTCGACTCAAGGCCTATAACGAGCAAACCAATGAGGAAAGGCTAGCTAATGCCGTCGACCAGGTCGAGGAAACTCGAGACATGGTGCTCCTACATTCTGCACGGTACCAGCAGAAGTTGCGGCAATACCACGAGAAAAACGTGCGCAAAAGGGATTTCGAGGTCGGCGACCTTGTACTCCGTCGACGCCAAGACAACAAGGGGTGCCACAAGCTCACTCCACCCTGGGAAGGCCCGTTCATCGTGGTCGAAGTGCTGAAGCCAGGAACCTACAAGCTAGCTGACGAGGACGGCTCGATCCTCACCAACGCGTGGAACATCGAACAGCTACATCATTTTTTCCCTTAGGCCTCGACGCCTTGTACATTTTTCCATATAATGTACCCCTAGTATGAATAAATAAAGGCTTTTAGCTTCCCACGATTTTCATTCATATGCAAGGTGGGCTCGACTTTGTCTTCACAAAGACAAGCCCCCCTCGGGGGCTAGACCAGGGGGGACCCCCCTGAAGTCCTCGAAAAAACACGCTTAGTTTTTCCAAAAATGCTCGACACTTTCTTTTTCCTTCCCGCCTCGAAGTTCTCTCGAAAAACTAAGACAAGCATCGCCTCGAACTCCCAGAGTCGGGACGATCGAGCACAAGTTCTCCCACGCTCCCGAGCTACGCAACCCCAACTCATCTCCCCTCGAGGCACTCGAAGCGCGATGTTAACACTTAGTCAAAAAGAGAGAAATCCAGGCAAAGAACAAGGGAAAGTTTAAGAGCATAGAGAAAGACTAAAACAAGTTGTATAAACATAAGTGTTTTAAGGCCACACAGGCCACTTCACGACTGAATATCTTCTTACAAGGGCCTTCTTGCCCAAATCTCAGCTCGCAAGCCGGCTGAAAACTACTGCATAGCAGGAGGGAGAACAAAAGGCTCGAAGCTCTCGGCCAACCGCGCCCCAGGCTCCTCAGCATTGACTTTAAGCTACTCGAGCCTCGGATTTACGGCCCCCTTCTGCTCCCCCTCGGCATAGGTGAAGCCACCAGCGACGGCCTCCATCCCAGCTTGAGCCTCCTCCCTCGAGAGAGCGAACCCGGAGTAGAAGATGGCGAGGCTCCAGCGCGCGGCGAAGACAAGGGCGTCCCAGACTCGGTCCTGCAGGGAGAGACCAAAGGCGAAGACACGAGCAGCGTAGCCGCGTCCGGCGTCCGGCCCCTCAGTGTCCACCACGGGCTTAAATCCCCAGCGCTCGCTAAGGGTGTTGATGGCGCCAGTGATCCGAGCCCTGGCACCCACCTCGGCGTCCAACGTCCTCTGGGCGACTTGGAGAGCCGCGCACGCTGTGGTGAGATCGGCCTGGGCGAGCTGGTGGGCCGCGCGCGATGCGGATAGATCGGCCTCGAGCGCTGAAAGGAAAAACCCAAGTCAGCAAAGGAAAAATTCAAGTTGGCAAACAAACAAGAGCGCCTCAAGCACGCTCGAGAGCTCGGTCAAGAGCAGCTCGAGCACTTACCAGTACAATGGGTCGACAACCCCTGCTCACGCTCGAGCGTGCTGGAGAGCTCGGTCTGCTTTCCCTTGAGCGCTCGGCTAAGGTCGGCCTTTTCCACCCGTAACCCCTCGAGTGCTTGGCCAGCGGCTTGGATGGCAAGGTTCTTCTCCGTCACCGTCTGGCGGAGATTAACCGCCTCGGCCTGAGAGTCGTCCGCCCGTTTCTTCTCCACCTCAAGCGCACTCGAGAGGTGAGCAATCTCCCGTGAGATGGACGCCTCCAAGTCCTTCACACGGGTTTTGGCAGCGGCCTTCTCCTTCTCGAGCTGGCACTTGGCCTTGAAGCCCGTGGCCACCGTGGCCGCGTTTTCCTTGAGCTGAGCGGCGACTTCCTTCAGCCGCTCGTTCTCTTGGCGGGCCGTCTCCGCCTCCTGCGCAGATTGGGCCAGCTCGTCCCTAGCCACCTGGGCGTCCTCCTTGGCGGTGGCCAGCGCAGCATTGGCCTCTCAGAGAAGCCGGGCGGATCGGTGCAGCTCCACCTCGGCATTTTGGCCCAGACGCACGAACCGCTTTATCTCCTCCTCGCTCTCGTGAAGGGCGTGGAGGTGGACGGACTTGGCATACAAATGGCTTTGCGCCGACTGAACCACGAAAAGAAAAAGTCAGGATGTAGACTACGACAATTCAGAAAAACACTAGAAAGATGGCCGTGTTCGGGAACACTTACGGCAGCAAGCCGGGGCATATCGTCGGAGACGACCGACAGAGCGACCCGCAGGGTGTTCTCGAGCCACTGCCGGCGCTCCTTGGACTCCGCATGAGTCCCGAGCTCCTTCTGATCATTCATCACGATCGCGGGAGCCTCGGGATTGAGCGGGCTCCCCTAGCGGCGGCTTCTCTCAAATCGGGTACGCCTCCCACATGTCCTGGTCGACGGTGCTATGGAGTCCCCTCACCGCTTCCAGGTCGATGCTCGCCATCACCACCCGCTCGGCCAACGGAGTCAGCGTTGAGGTTGGCTCCAGGATGTCGACGCCTCCTGGGCGAGTGCTCATGCCTCGATTCGCCTCCTCTCCAGGATGGACGACTCGGTGGGTTCAGTGGGCCCAAAGCCGACCGCCCGCATATGGCTGTCGACGATAGCGGCCGCCGTGTGCTTCCTCTGGGCCTCTTCCCAGTGGTCGGCCTGGGACATGCTGGTGTACCTCACTTCGCCCGTCGTCGAGTTAGGCACCAGGTGGGGCATGAGCACCCCCCTTTGCGACGGTGACTACGGCGGCTCCTGGTGCATCACCAGGGCGAGCTCCTGGGACGGCGCCGTCTCCTCTTGCGTATCGGCCCGCCGCTCCTCTTCCTGTGCGGCGGCAGGTTGCTCCACCTGCTCCTCCCCCTGCACGACAGCAGGGTGTTCCTCCGGCGGCTCCTCTTGCGCCGGGACTCGAGCCTCCCCCTGCTCGACCGGGTGCGCTTGGGGCACCACGACCTGCTGCTCGATGAGAGGGCGGGCCTCCACGTCACGAGGAGGAGTAGGCACCCGGTCCGGCTGAGGGTCGGGCACCCGGCTCGACTCCTGCATCTCCTCGTCAACCACTGGCCGATCGGCAGCCGCCGAGCTCGTTTCCTCCTCCTTCTCCTTTCGCCCCTCCTCGAGCTGGCGCAGGCCTATTGGCCACGCCTTGAGGCCACAGCTCGGGCTCTTGTCCTCGAGCGTGATTGGGTGCCGCTCCGACCCAGGCCCAGTCTGCGGAGTGGTGACCGCCGTCTCAGACTCTGTCGCCTCAGCCGTCGTCTTCTTGTCGCCGGCCGCCGCTTCGTCTTGAGCGGCGGGCGGCGACATCTCCGGCGGGGCGCCTGTCGAGGCGGTAGTGATGGCGATGGCCTTCTCCCCCGTTGCCATGGACACGGCCCCGGCACCTGCACGAGATGCAGCCACCATCAGCTTCCCGTGCTCGATTGCCTCCCTAGCTTGCGCTAACCAGATCGAAGCAGTAGTAGGAAGAGTCACACCACCTGGGGTGGATGAAGTTCCGCTCGACCTTCCGGCGGCCTTCAGCTTCTTGGAAGGCAGGAGGGGAGGGAGTGACGGCAGAGGACGCTTGGTCCTAGAAGAGAGGGATAAACAGAGAACAATGACGACAAGAAAATCCAGAACAAAATAAGAAGACTATGAGAAGGGGTCTGATCGAGGGGCTTACCTTATAGATGAGGTGGTGCCGCTCGAACCACCAGCGGGGTTGGCGACTGCCCCCGACTCGCTCGAGCCACGTGGGGGCTCCCGAGCCGCATCCGCATCGCTCGAGCCACGCAGGGGCTTCCGAGCCATGGTGGTGTCGGAGGAGCGGCTCGGGGGCTTTGTGCCCTCAGCGGCCTTCCCCGCCTTGGCCGGCTCACTGGCCAAGCCCTTGGACGGGTCTCTCACGGGCTCCTACGCCCGACGCGCCGACGTCTGTCTAGAACGTCGGTCACTGGAAGGAGCCCGGCGCGCATCAGGGCCCTCGACACCCTGAGTTGTCGTGGATGTGCGCGCATCTGCAGCCCTTTGCTGCCGGGTGTGCGCGCCCGATGTTGAAGACGGTTGATGGGAGGAGGACCCCCGCTGAGATGGAGACGGCGTTCGAGCACCTTGGTCGGAACGGTGGGACGACTCCTCCCGCCGATCTCCTCGAGCCAGCGACGAATCCCCGCGCAGCTCGAGACGGGGCTGCGCCAAGGGCTCCTCCTGCACGAAAGACCGATGGAGCGTCAGGGCTCGAGCGGCGGTGGCGTCGTCGCTGTCCGTCGCCTCATCATCTTCCTCCTCATCCTCTTCCTCCTCCTCATCGTCGGTCGACTCCAAGCTGGGACTCCAGTCACTTGGATCCGCCCTCAAGCGCATCTCCCGCTCCCAGCGGTGCCTGGCCTCGCGCTTCTGCGTCTCCTCCAGCGCAGCGGCCTTTTTCGCTTTCTCCTCCCTTATCGAGAGATTTGCTGAGTGCTTCCTGTCGGAGTCAAGGCGTCTCACCTCGTGGACGGGCGCGTCTTCCTTCACTGGGGGCGCCACCTCCACGTGGTCGGTGATTTCCTGCAGAGGCACGTCTCGGTAAAACTAAGACAAGCGGGGAGGAAACAGAGTCGAACGAGCAAAGGGCCTTGAGGCAACATACCCTGCCGAGAAGATTGGCGTCAGGACGCATGGGGAAGAGGTTGACCTGGTCCTCGTCGAAGCACCTCCCCTCCATCGCCTCGCACACCCGAGCGGCCACCACTTCGGCCGAAAGGGAGTCACTCGACATCCGGCTGGCCTCGAGGGCCTGAGGGTCCGTGTCGGCGGTCATCTGATCCAACCGCAATGGGCACTCGACGAGAGGGAGCACCCGGCGGTTGTGAATCAAGGTGAGAATGTGGGCAACGTTGAAGAAGGTTTCGCTGACCCTCTTGCTGCACAGCACATCCATGGCGGTGGTGAGGGGGTCGAGGCGGTAGTGAAGCCGCGTGGGGTGGCCGTAGTTCCAAGTGTGGAAAGGCGCGGTCAGCACCCTCCCGGTGTACCGAGGAAAGTGGTTCCCCTCATTGCGAAGGTAGAACCACTCCGAGGCCCACCTAGCATTGTTCGTCGTCAGGGTGCCGGGGAGCCAGTTGTTACGCCTCTTCAAGGCGAGCGTGCAAGAGCCCGCTCGAACATATCGGCGGGCACACTCTTTGCCGTTCGCATCCTTCACCGCCATGGTGAACAGCGTCGCCTTGAAGATGTGTATGAAGAAGTCCCACTGGGGCGCCATCCCTAGGTACCCCTCGCACACGCCAACAAAGCTGGCGGTGTGCGAGATGGAGTTGGGGCTAAAATGCTGGAGCTCGACCCCAAAATGATGGGGGAGCGCCCGCATGAAGCGGCTCAGCCGCGTCCTGAGCCCTCGCTTGTGGAACCTGATGAAGCTGACCACGTAGCCCTCCGGCGGGTTCGGCTCGCGGTCGCCGTCGCCCGGCACCCACCATTCCGGCGGCCCCTCCGGCGGATTGGGAAGGAGCAGCCCCTCGTCGACGAGGCGCTGGAGATGCTCCTCCCGCACCATCGACCGCAGCCACGGCAACGCCGGGAGTGCCGACGGCGGCGGAGGAGCTTGGGCGGCTTCCTGGCCGGCGGCGCCCTTGCCGGCGGCCTTGCCACCCCCAGCGGCACGGCTTGACCCCTGACCACGCTTCCTTCCCATGGCGACGGCGGCGGTGGCGGCGGAAATCAAAGGGCACAGCGGCGGCGCGAGGCGGGAGTAGCGGCGATGCAAGACAGAAAGGACGACGGCTTCGGCGATGCGCGTGCTCGAATATCCTCACTTCCTCCCCTTGAGTCGCAGGCCACTGCAGGTGGATGCGGCGGCGGCGCTTAGGGCGAGGACGGAAGCGCAACTGGCGGCGGCAGGAGGGAAGGATGCGAGGAGTGCAAAGGAAGGGAACCGCAAGCCCACTCCCCCAGATTTATAGAGCCCGAGCCGGGCCGTGTCATGCGCATCCGACGGTCCAGATTCCGCCATCCAACGGTCACGCGGCCCCGGCGGACTCGCCGAGAAATGGTAACCACATTTAATCTCTCTGACAACCATCACCTACCTCCACTTACAGGACGCACGCGTCGCGAGGCGGAGCGGAACCGTCGCCAGACCACGATCATCACTGCGCACCGGTTTCCGCCTAAAAAGGCGCGCCACCAACGGACGGATTCCCCTCGACTGGCGTAGTGATGGAACGTCTCGACAGACGGTTCCTTACACGGTAAGGCAACCTGGGATTCCGGTCCCACCTGTAAGTCTCGAGGGAGCGGAGGCTGACCCACGAATGGGTTCGAACAGCCGCCCTCGAGCGCCCGAATTAGGGGTGCCTTTGGGGAGGAACCCTCGAAAGTTCCCGCTTGAGAACGAGCCCTCGAACCCCAAAGGCACGTCCAAGGCAGGGCACTAAGCTTCCAAGGGATCCCGTCGACGGGAGGCACACGAGCCGCCGGTCCCCTCGAGAGGGGCCGGTCCTCTAGAAGCTATGCGCCTAGCTCTAATGAGAGCGCCCCCGGGCCTCGATGCCGTCTCCCCTCGAAAGGAGGCGGACTCTCACTTGGATTCCCCGTTACCAGCTCACAGGGAGACGTGGCACTCGCTCGACCGCGGGTAGTGCCAGTCCTCCCACCGCTTGGACCTAATCCAAGAGATCTAGCAAGGAACTAGATCATGACTGCTTCCCAGCATTTCGAAGCTCGGGGGCTCGAGTCACGTGAAAAAAAACCCCTCGACAAGGGAAGAACAGGAAGCACTCGGGAGCTCGAGGAATCATCGGAAATCCCCTGCCACGAGCGCTACGACTCCAGTTAATGACGAACACTCTCGAAACAACTCATCTAAAGCCCCCAGAGGAATGCCTCATTCCTCTGGGGCCTCGGGGGCTACCCCCGCGGGGGACGCTCGCGCGCCCCCCACGGAAAAAGGAAGGATTGACTTCTCGAAACAAAGCAACACAAACCCTAAATCTAGGTACTTCAACTCCACTTCATGATCCCTTGCTTGAAGTTCCTCACAATCAAGCAAGGGCTCGGGGGCTACTGTCGGGTACCTAGATTGGGGGGTCTTAAACTTGGAGATTTAGAGGCAAGCACGCCCTGCTTTGCTCTCCCTAATCCCAAAAAAGTCAAACAAGGAAATTCCCTGTTCCCACTCACGCCCCATAATGGGCCGGCCCGTTATCGAGCCCACGACCCGGCCAAAAGCTAGCCGCCGCAAGGAATGCCCGCACGTCCGCTCGAGCGACGACGGAAACCGCTCGAGCGAGCGACCGCTCGAGATGGTGACGGAAACCGCTCGAGCGGACAGCTGCTCGAACCCGTCTCCCAAGATCTCTTTTCCAGAGCACCCACGTGGCTACAGGATTTGGTACAATGCCGTAGTACACCAACCCTGCCTAACTCCATGGCTACAGGGCACGTAACAGTGGGCAGTACGCCGGTCGCTTCCACCACTACGCTGCCCATACCCTGGATTCAGGGATGGCAGGTGCCACTATTCCACCACGCCGTGCACTATGCCGCGTACGACGCCCTCTGAAACGCCATTGTCAACTCTCCGTACCCCCAAAACCCTCTGCTCAGTCCCGTCGTCTGGATCGCCAGCTCCTCGAGGCAATCCACCACCGCTCGAGGGATGATGACTGACACGTTCAGGAGTGGCGCAGGCGTCGACCCATCCATCCCGCCTCGACCACCAGACAACGGGATTCCCGGGGACAAACGCTCGAGCGCAACCACGCCGTACCTCGACGTGTCAGCCTACGTCAACAAGGACGAGCAGGATACCGTCACCCATGACACGAGCACGTCGGCCCCGTGTCGAGGGGAGATGGGCGAGCCATCATTAGCCAAGCGCTACGGGTCGAACCGGACCGAGCACCATCTACCGGCTCGAACCGGACCGAAGAAGGAATCCACGGTTCCGGCGACTCGACGGGGACGCACCCGCCTAGACGTCACGCTTACGATCGCCCTATCTATCCTGTGATCCTGAGCCTCCCCTTGGCCTATAAAAGGGGATGCCAGGGCTTAGTTTTGGGGGCATGCTTTCACGCTCACAGCACACACACACTTCCACACGCTAAGTCCCAGGACTGCCTTGTACTCACCCCAGTGCAAGCACTTCGATGCAAGATAATACAAGTTCTCCTCCCTCCCGCTGGACGTAGGGCCTTCTTTTACCCGAACCAGGATAAAAATCTTGTGTTCTTCTTGCATCACCATCCGGATTAGGGAGCACGCTTAGAAATTTACTCGTCGGTGTGACACCCCCCGGGGTACGAAACACCGACAGAATGTGATTGCTTAGCTATAACTAGAAGTAGTAGCTACATTGCTTATCTCAAGTCGGACCTTTAATAAAGTTCGTAGAGGAGAATATTTCGAGAAAACTTTATGTTTTGACTTTTTCATGAAAATGCCTAGAAGATGCTCAAAATGAGTGGTGAAGTCGTTCGGAGTAATGACGTCGAGTGGTTGGCATGCCGCGTTCTCCGAATTCCGCTAAACAACTCGAGTTGGCCCAATTAGGTGAATTGTAGTTAACCCATTGGGGCACAGCATGCCAAAATTTGGGATCGATTCAATTGACTTTGGTCATCCGTTTCGAGAAAACCGAGCCCTAGGTCAAGCGTCATTGGCGCGTTGACATTGCCATGTTGGCAACTAAAGATCTCTTAAACCATAGCTCATTAGACCAAAGTTCTTAAATGAAAATATAGTGTGACGCGTGGGCTTCAAACTTCGTTTTGGGCCCATGACTGAATTCGGCCCGAAAATGGCCCAAATCGGCCTCCCACCGTGCCCACTCCCGCGCACGCCACCTGTTCGGCAGAATGCCGACGTGGACGCCGTGCATGGGTGCCAACGCCCAGGCCACGCGCCCGCTCTCGCCTGCCGCCGCGCCGACCGCGTCATGAAGGGGGACAGGGGCGCCAGACGCTCCTCGCCTCACTCCTCCCTCTCTCCCTCACTCTCCATCCTTCTCCGACACTCTCTCCCTCTCCTCCCGCTCGCCCACAGCGCCAACGCCACCGCACGCCGCCATTGCCGTCGCCGCGGTGATTGCCCGTGTGAGCGCCGTCGCCCAGCGCCATGGCGCCGTGCCTAGCTCTGCCTGATGCCACGCACGAGCCCTGCCACCGCATGCGCCACCTCCTCCGCGACGCACAGATGCCACGCACCTCTGCCGACGCCCTCTCCTCGTCGATCCAGCACACCAACACGGGCTAGGGCCTTGCCTCACGCCATCGTAGCCTCGACGACGCTCGCTGGTCCAGCCATGACCGGCATCGCCGCCAGCGCCGCCATCCCTCGCCAAGGCGTTCCGCCGCGAAGCCGTGCGCTCTCGCGGTCACGCCACCCTGGCCCGTCGCGCACCGCTCTGGGGTCATCGGTGGGTGCGTAGGGAGCCCCGCGAGCCTTGCCGCCCCTCCTCGGCCACCGGCGAGCCGTCCTTGGCGTTTCCCGACGAGCTCCTCTACATCCACCGCACGCAGGGACCCCGGTCCCGAATTAGATGAAGGTGAGGGGCCGGTCCGCAAATCTGCCAGGCACCAGAAGTTTTAGATCTGGGCTTATGCAATATCTGGAAAACACAGGGGCCTAACTGCAAATGCCTGTCCTATTCGGATTTAGGAAATAATTTTCAGAAATTCATTTAAACCTTGTGAATTTCATAGAGGGAGCTAGGAATGTCCAATTGCAGTGATTCAAGTCTTGTTGTGTTCATGGTGATGTGTAGTATCTAGGAAAAATATTATATGCCCTGTTTGTAGAACTTTTCTATGTAGCTTTATTAAATCATTGGATTGCTTACAAACTTAGGAAATGCATAGTAAATCATAGGATGCTCAGAAAAATATGATTCCTATTGCATTAGTCTACTATTGCCATGCTCTGTCTATGATAATTATATCATGCATGCTTCTTGTGTAAGATTGTGAAGTTGTAGTTCAAGTGGACTAATTGCATGTTTCTTGGGATAATTCATAAATGAGTTATAGAGACCTAGTTTAGAATTGATACTTTTTGTAGGCTTCTTATATTCCAATAGGTAGCTTTGTATGAGATTGATTTCATGATTTGATCAAGTTGGTAGTGCAAAGTATTTTCAGGTCCATCTATTTATGCTGCCATGTCATTTTTGTGTAGGACAGTAGGATCATCCAATTGAAGTGAAACTTGGATGATGCACTGGCATTGCCATGTGTTATCTACTGCAATTTTTGTAGGATTTTATGATGAGTGTAGATATGGGTTGCTGTTTAACCCATAGTTGGTTAATTTGGGGTTACTTGTGCGATGTCATGCTTAACCCAATTATAAATTGGTTTTCTGGGAAACTTGTCTTTACATTATTGGTTTGTAATTAGGATATATATCTACTGTTGAAATTTGGGGGTCATTGGATGATTAGTCTAGGAGTTGTGGCTTTTCCAATATGGTAGGCGGGGTGTTTAAATGCTGTTTTGTCGGGACCCGTGCTGATGTTATCTGTTTTAGGCCTAGCTAACTTAAGAATCAGGTTTTGATGTCTTGAGATGATTGATGGGAAATTTGATAAGATTTTCAGATTGTCCTCTATCATGTTCATTGGGTTTATAGAACTCCAGTTATAATTTTATTACTGGACTGCCAATTATATGTCTATAATTGATAATGAAGCCTGATTGTGTGATGTTGTGTATAGAGCTTGATGATGATGACTTGTGGTGATTAGTATATGTGTGATTGATTGTTAAGAATTGTGTATCATGATTTTTGAGTTAGGATGATTATGCCTAGGTTTAAGTCTTTGGCTTTACTGGCTTGTTTGCTAGTGATAAGTGTAGAAGATTAAATATGCTATCTATACATGAGCATCTATCATCCATGATCATGGATACACCACGACAATCACATATTCATACATATGCATATGCATCATTCCAGGATCACGTGTAGAACATTCATCGTGAAGTCAAGGATCCAGAAGGACAAGTCGCGAACGGAGATCCGCACGAGAAGCGATCGAGAACCAGGAACCCGACGTGGAATAGCTGAGTGCCTAGACATATGGCCTCGATCTTCTAACTGAGGCAAGCCCTGGAGCATCCCTCCTATGGTTTGCAAATGTTTTACCTTACGTCCATTTATTCTTTATGATGCATTAAGTTATAGGCGTTGATTGGAACTGTAGTTGCATCGGGACTACCTTGCCACCGAAACATCCTACTTTACGTACGGATCGACTACATGCTTAGGCTGCTCTATTAATCGGTAGAAGCCGGATGATCGACCATCATCTCAGTATAGGTGGTTACTACCCCTTTTTGGATTGAGATTAGTGAGATGTTGGATATGAACATAACCCGCCTTCTAAATCATCTCTAAAGGAATATGGCTTTGTACATCCTCGATCATGTTGAACAATGCCTCATAGATAGCTGGAAGGGCGCAGAGCCCGACCGTGAAGCCTAGAATTTACTTGGGCCGGGTTTCAACTTCCATGTATCCATGCTGGCGATGGGGGAGGGGGAAACAATGGCCCGGAGAGTGAGTCCATAAGATGGGGTGGTGTCATTTGATGGGCACGCTTACCTGTTGGCAGCCGGGAGTTTCCTTGGTCATGGTGGTGTGAAGTTGATCCCGCGTCTCTACCCGAGTAGATCAAGGTGACTAAGGCTACTTTCGAGGAGGACGCCTGGTTTGTGTGAGGAATACCCCGCCAGCTGGTTTGCAATCGATTATAATCGCCATCGTTTCTGGACAGTGAGCACTTGATCGAGACAGCGACACGGTCGCCGATAATATCTTGAATGCGAGTTGGTTATGTTCACTCATGTTGGTTTAATGATTACTCAATCAATGCGGATACTTAATGTTGATTGCTTCTACCTTAAAATTATGAGTAGCTGCAGGTGCTAATGTAGTAATGGCAGGATCCAACTTAACTGGATAAGCTAGAGAGTCCTTTTGTCACTAAATGAATATTAATAAGCTCATCTTTTTGGCAAATAAAGGAGTCGGCTAACCCACTATAAATCCTGGCATGTACCAAAGAGTCTTTATTTTCTTTTAGTCGGGTAAGTCTTGCTGAGTACAACGTACTCAGGGTGCAATTCCCAATATTGTTTGTTGTAGGTTGGAGATTATCGCTGTGGCGACACGGTGGACTTATATCCCACTACGGGAGGAATAGACTTCGGGCAAGTCAACTCTTATATCTCATCTACATGCTTTTGCAGGAGTCGACCCTGAGCTGGCACTATATTTAAATACATAGGTGTGAGTGTATTTGCAAAAGGATATTCTCTTCCGCTATTTATTCTGAAAATCCTGAGTTGTAATATATATATATATATATATATATATTGTAATGGTATAATGCACCTGGGTGCATTTGCTATAGAGAATGCATCCACCCTGGTTGTAACTAGTTTTTGCCCAGTTGCGACTGTCCCAACTCTAGGTGTAACCGAATCGCGTCAGGTTGGAACTCACCCTCTCTATCTCTCGCTCCCCCACACCCGCTCGTGCCCCATGTGACACACACCCTGTTGCAACCAGAACGCAACAACGGTTGCAACTGCAACACACACCGAGTTGCAATTGGCGCTCGATTCGGACCAATTATCGACTGAGATTAGGGTTAATAGCATCGACTGAGATTAGGGTCAGTAGCACCAATAGAGATTAGGGTCGGTAGCGTCGATAGAGATTAGAGTTGAAGGTGTCACCAAACTATTATTAGATCTGAGGAATTCCAAGTATAGTTCACTTTTGTTTCATCTAAGCGTTTGACAGAGATTACGGTCAATTGCAACAAGCGCTAATACGCTACAGACATGTTGCAATTATGTTGTAGTCATGATCGCAACTCATAGTACATTGATGTTGCAATTACATACTTAAAAAAAAGTTCATCAAATATAGTCTTCATGGATCTCATTTTGTTAAGCACTTTTTTTTGAACAATCTGGTGCAAACGGATCCGAAATAGGTGCTACGGTTTAGGAGATATTGCATTTTTTGATCCGAAATAAGAAAGATTCCCTGCATGCGGGACAGACATGTTGCAATTGAGCACAACAACATGTTGCAGCCACAACACACACAATGTTGCAATTGGTGCGCGGCGGACGAGATGTTTGCATGCGGGTGGGCCATTGTGTACGGACGCGGGTTGGGTTTGGCGGGTGGGCGGCGGGTTGGGGTCTCGTGCATTTGCTATAAGGGTTGCACACAGGTGCATTTTAGTCGCTACGTATATATATATACGGAGCGACTAAAAAATGCACCCAGGTGCAACCAACACGGCCGATTGCACGGACCCCGGCGCTCTTCCGGGCGAACCGACCCGCGCCCTGCCACTGCGCGCCCCGCCCGCGCGTCCGTATGGACCGCGCGTGCGCCCGCGCGTCCGTACGGCCCACGCGCCACCCCGCGCGCGCTCATTCGTTTCGTGGGCCGCGCGCAGCCAGCCAGTGCGTGGGCCGAAAAATACGGCAGCCGCAAAAAAAAAAATCCTGGGTCCTTCTTGTTCCGGGCCCAGCCCACAAATTGCAACACAGGAAGCCTTGCAGTTGCAACACCGGTAGAGACACATTTGCAAACAAATTTGTAAAACGACAACAACAAGTGACGCACAAAAAAAAAGACAAAAAGCATCCAGACAAAATAAATGACGCCCCCCGAAAAAAATCACATACACGCACCCCCAGCTCCTCCCCCCGACCGCGTCTCAGGGCTGTCGGATAGGGCCCCGCCGCCTCATCCCGCCGCCGCCGCATCATCCCACCGCCGCCGCCTCGAACCCCGTTCAGATGGGGGCGGCGCCGCCAACCCTCGACGGCGCTGGCTCAGGCGCCCCAGATGGGAGCGCCACCGCCGTCGCTCGGCGACCACCGCCGCTGGGTCGTGCGCCCGCAGCCGCTGCTCCACCGCACCCCACTCCGGGCGCCGTCGCTCGTCAGATGGGTGCGCCGCCGCCACCGCCCGGAGCGGCGCTAAGCCCGCCGGGGCCGCCTCGGGCCTCCGTGGTGATCCCGGAGGAGGCCGGAGCCCCGCGGCGGGAGATCTCGGGCTGACCACTCGCGGCGGCCGCGGAGGCACTCGATGCGTTGGCTCGAGCACATCGGCGAGATCCTCGGCGGCGCCGGCCACAAGCCTTCCCCGCCGCCGTCGTACCCCATGCTTCCCCTGCTGTCATCAACACCCGGGCTTCCTCCAACGACAGCAGCTGCAAATCAAGCAACTACCCCGAGTTGGATGCGCAGATTTGATGATCCCCTCCACCATACCACCACAATTACACCGACAGCAACTTTGACTGCGGAGGACATGGTCACACCTGATGCCAGCCAGCTCTTCTATCCGGTAATTGCAACTAACCCTGCGCAAAAACATGATTGCAACATCATTCCTGCTTTGTAACATGAACTGGAAACAAAAAAAATGTGAATTATGTGGTGTGTGAGCAAATATGCTAAGATTTGTTTGTTCCCTATTCAATGTGTTGTGGATGTGACTTCAATAATTCAAGTCTAATGCAAAAATACATGAATGAATGAGCTAGTGTTTCTGTGTGCTGGGTGCAACACATCTAAAAGCCATGTGCAGAAGTTGCAAACTAATTGCAAGCATAGTTGGATAGCAGTTGCAACATGGATAGCAGACAGACTACAACATAACAGCAGTTGCAACATGGATTGCAACATTTAAAAGTACTGATTTGCAACATGTAACATATCTGAATTGCAACATAAAAAAAAGGTCCCCCCCTGAGAGAAATTATGCAGTGATATGCTTCTTGTATGTTTTCTTATTTTCAGGCACCAACAATACTTCCTGTGTTCATCCCGAGAGTGCAGCAAGTTTTCCCAGATAAGAATGAAGCTTACATATTCTACAAAGACTATGCGAAGCTAGCTGGATTCAGTCTGAGAACAGCAAGAACTAGCAAGATGACAGAGCATTGGGTATGCAACAGGGAGGGGAAACATGAAAGCAAAAACAAGGGAGAGGAAGCAAAAACAGAAAAAGGGTCAAAAAGATGCGGCTGCAAGGCTTATGTGAAGGTTAAGAAGCATCCAAAGGAGGGCTACTGGCACTTTGACCATGTGGAGGAAGCTCACAACCACAAGCTCGAGCCATCGCCGAGGATGACAAGATATATGCATGCCCACAAGAACATGGCTGAAGGGATTAGTGACTTGTTCAACATAATGACAAGCAACGGAGTCCCGCATCGAGCGTCTTGAATGTCATGTCGCATACGTATGAAGGCCGCCACATGTGGGCGTTTACGAGAGAAGGACATACGGAACATGTACGTGCGTGCTGCCTTTTTTCATTTTACACGAATTGCAACATTCACATTGCGATTTGCAACATGTGGAATACCTGAGTTGCAACATAAAATAGGTGCCCTGCCCTTCTACACAAAAAAACTAGCTGATATGGTTTTGTATGTTCGCGGAAAGGCAGAGAAAGCTAGAGAGGACAGAGAAGATGACCTTGGCAAGCTTCTGAAATTTTTCAGGGAGTGCAAGGAAAGGAACGAGTACTTCAACTGGGATGTCGATGTAGATCCCAAAACCGGTGTGATAAGGAAAATCTTCTGGAGTCATGCCAGCCAGCGAGCTAAGTACAGCGATTTTGGAGACGTCGTGACGTTCGACACAACGCACAAAACCAACACCAAGAAGATGCTGCTGGCAATGTTTGTTGGATCAAACGACAACCTGAAGAATGTTGTGTTCGGACAAGCTCTCATTGGGGACGAAACAACTGAATCATTCAAGTGGCTGTTTGAGACGTTCAAAAGCTGCATGGGTGGAAAGGAGCCATTTGTTATCCTGACAGGTTGGCCTAAACCCCAAACCCTTATGTTCAAAAAGCTGCATGGTGCTGCATTTTTTTGCACCCTAATCTTAAATGGCGATCCTTGTTTTCACCCCGATTTCTATGTTTTTAACGAGATGAAGACCCCGCGATGAAAATTGCAATTGAGATGGTCTTTCTCAAGTCTAAGCATAGAAACTGCCATCGGCACGTTGTAAGGCACTTGGGAGTATGAGTTGGACAGGCTGTTTGATGAGCACAAGGAGGAAAAGTTGAAAGAAAAGTTCGAATCATTGATAAACTACCCACTAGGCCCGACACAATTTGAGGCTGAATGGCGGAAACTAGTTGACAAGTTTGGGATTGCAGATAATCCAGCCATTCAAGCACTGTGGGAAAAGAGGACGAGGTGGATACCATGTTATTTCAAGGGGATGTATTGTGGACGCATGACATCAACGCAGCGATCAGAGAGCCAAAACAGGATCTTGAAAGAAGGTTATGTTGATGAGAACACAAGCATGCACATGTTTGCTAAGAGGATGCTGCATTCACTGCAGCATGCGGACCACATGGACGCAGGGGAGACACATTATGCACAGGTAAAACAAATTATGCACATTTTGCAATGGTTATTGTTCCTCAGTTGCAACACAGTCCATGATACAAATGCAACACAGAAACTAACAAAAAAAATGCTGGGAAAAAATGCAGGCTGAGGTGACTCGTGCTTGCAAAGCGAAATTCGACGAGCAGCTGAGCAGAGTGTACACAAGGGCTGTGTACCAGGAGTACAAGAGGGAGTACAACAATAGCACTGCGTTTGTCATACGCGCTGATCCAGACCCAAACATGGCGAATTGGTATCTGGTGAAGCATGAAGTAGGCGGTGGGACCTTCTATTGGGCGCAACACGAATTTAAGGTGTATGCAAATAAGGACAAAGGAGAATACAGACGTGAATGCAAACAATGGGAACACACAGGTATGCCCCCCCACCACCCTAAAAAAAATATCCAAAAAAGAAAAAGACCCTGGGAAAAGGTATAATGTTCCAATTGCAACCACCTGGGCACACAATTGCAACACTGTCACAAGGCAAATTGCTACAACTCCTGACATATTTTCTGATCTGTTCTGCAGGGCTATTCTGCATGCACATTATAAGAGCCTTCACCCACACCGTAGGTCGGGACAATCCCGAAGACTACATAAAGAAAAGATACTCGCATCGCAAGGGGGCAAGTTACATGGGATAGGCATGATGGCGTGAGAATTGGTGCGAAGCAAGCGAGAGCAAACACGGATGACAAGCTTATTGCCAAAGTTGATGAAGCTAGGAAGGGCGGGAAGTAGATCGAGATCGTGCCCGCAAAGAGACAAACAACCAAATTGGACAAAATAATCCCTGGGATTGAAATGTTTCCTATGGAGGATGAGCCACAAAACAGTGTGCCGCCAGCAACAAATTCAGTGGCAAGAGAAGAGAACCCTGCTAATGGTGGAGGCACAAGTAATGGGACACATGGCAGTGGCCCATCGGCAGTGGGATCGTTGGTGATAGCGGAGCAACATAATAATGGTGATGGCACAAGTAATGGGTCATCAATGGCGATCGAGTGGCAAGAACAAGCACCCGCGCTTGATAACACCACGTCTCCTCCGTCACCCGAAAGTGGGCCGTTGATGACGGATCGGTTGTGACAAGGAAACAAAGATGGTAAAGGTGGCGCGGATCGCAAAGCAATCATCGGCTAGACGATGCACAATGGATTGTTGCTTGATTGAACCACCAAAATCGCAAACAAAAGGCGAGCGAAGAAGAGGAAAAATGAAGTTCAAATTTCCAACAAGAAGGTAACCCATTAAGCACATACAAGAAACCCAACTATGGGAACGAAATGTGCAGCTCCTGTGGCATCAGCGGTACACATTACACCACCACATGTCCTCTAAACCCCAATAGAAGCAAGGCAGCGGAAAAGCGTCTCTTGCCAAAAAGTGGTAAACAAAATGATAAGAATCCGAGGAAGAGAGGGCGGCCAAAGTTGGTGAAGGAACTACAACAAGAAAATGATGATGATGAAGATGTCTTGAAGAGGAACTACAAGAAGAAACCGATGATGATGATGCCGGAGAATCGAAACACAACCAAGCGACCCGGAGCGGGAGTTGCAAGACCGAGAGGGCGAAGAAGAGGGAGAGGAAGAGCAAGAGGGAGGGGGGCCAAAGAACCGGAGCGGCCGGGAGGGCGCTCGGCTTGTCGACGGCCGAGTAGAAAAAAAAAAGAGTGCCAGAACTTAAAAAAAAAAAACCCTTTTTTTGGATGTAAACAGATAGATCATACATTTTTGTGTAAATTAAAAAACTCAATGACTAAATAATTGTTTGCTTCTGAATAACTGCATGATTGTTTACTACTTGGATAATTGCTATTTATTGTGCAAATACCAGATTCGTGAGAAAAAATAGTCAAACACTTGTTTAAAATAAAAGATAAATCCTGTTTGCAAACCATTTGCAACATGTTGCTCCACACAAGTTGCAACTTAGTTGAGTATGCGATTGCAACTCAACCGGGGGTGGATGGTACTCGTGTAAAAAAATTGCTTGATACCTTATATTTACGGAAAAAAAGATCATAGATAATCAAAAACCCCGTAGGGGGAAAAAGATGGTTACAAAACAAACAAAAAGTCTCAACGTATATAAAATGGTTGTAAAAAGCACTACTACATACCAAATTGCATATACGTATGTGCTCCATTTGCAACATGTTATTACACATAGTTGCAACATGATCTGTGTAAAAAACAAAAGGGGGATGATACTGGCCCTAATCTCTGTCGACGCTACTTCCCCCTAATCCCAGTCGACGCTACTGACCCTAAACTCTGTCAATGGTATGAATAAGAAAACTGATTGTTCTATGAAAACTTGGGGACAGCTAATAATTTTGGGGGAAAACTCAACCCTAATCTTTGTCGACGCTACTTACCCTAATCTCAGTCGACGCTACTGACCCTAATCTCTGTCGACGCTACTGCCCACTAATCTCTGTCGACGCTACTGACCCTAATCTCTGTCAATGGTATGAATAAGATAACTGAAATGTTCTATGAAAACTTGGGGACAAAACTAATAATTTTGGGGCAAAACTCAACCTTAATCTCTCGCCGACGCTATCGACCCTAATCTCTTGTCAATGGTATGCCTAAGAAAATTGAATTATTCTATGAAAACTTGGGGACAAAGAAATAATTTTGGGGGAAAACTCAACCCTAATCTCGGTCGACGCTACCGACCCTAATCTCCGCGACGCCCGCTACCGACCCTAATCTCGCCGACGCTATTGACCCTAATCTCGGTCGACGCCATCGAATTTAATCTCGACCCTAATCTCGATCAATGGAATGACTAGGAAAAATGAATTGTTCTATGAAAACTTGGGGACAGCTATTAACTTGGGGGGAACCCACAATCCTAATCTCAGTCAACGCTACTTACCCTAATATCTATCAACGCTGCTGCCCCTAATCTCAGTAGAAACCCTAATCTCAGTGAACGCTACTTCCCCCTAAACTCTAACAAAATAATAACACAAATTGCAACGTGTGTGCACGCCGAGTTGCAACCCCCGCTTGAAACACAATTGCAACATGGTTCCCCCGAAAAAAATAACAAAATTAAACCGAAAAACCCACCAAAACCCCCAACGAAAAGAAATGAGTGCCATGTGTGTGGAGGGCGGATCAAAAAAGACATATAACCGCATATATTTGATAAAAAAAAGGGGATATATAACGATGCCGTAACAAAAGGGTAAAAAAATGAGAACTGGTTAATTAACATGTAGCTATATTATGTTTCTGCACTGCAAAAAACGCAGGCACACACATGCAGTAGTACCAATTGCAACCAGTATGCCGACCCAGTAACAACATAGGTACAGAGGCTGTTGCAAACACAAACCTAAGAAAGCAGTCTTTTCACCCCACACACAGAGTGACACAAAGTACACAGATGTTCATAAACAACCTAAAAAAAAGTGTGACACATATACACAAGTATTGCTGAGGGCATCTACTAGAGGCAGCAGACATATCATCCGTCTTCAATCGAACAATGAATCCCAATCCATCTTCCTCCCGCCAATCCTATATACGTCAAGTGAATCAGGAAGGTAAGCCTGATTGAGCGGATGAAACATCAGGTAATGCATGAGCTCCACCCTGTATATCCCTCCCTTGTACTGCAAAAAACACATATACTTCCGTGTAAAAAAAGCAAAACAAGATGGGCAAAAAAAGAAGAACACATGGAAAAAAAGATCATGTCTATACAAAAAAAAAGGACAGGGGTAGCTAGTGAAAAGCAAAAAGGTAAAATCGGGGAAAAAAACTCACTGGGTTGATTTTAATCTGCAGCTCGGTGCCATCCCAGAATTCCATGTACTTCCAAAGGAAAAACATGCAATCGTTCGGTCCAGCTTGCTTCTTCACATCAGGAAAAGTCTTTCTCCAATTGACAAAGTTAGGGAACTTATTCTTGCTGACCGCCTAAAATGCAGCATTTATGATGGGGATCTTCTCGTAGATTGGGCCGTGCCGATCATTACGCTCACCCCTTGTCCACTTGCAGTCAATTGAGTCTAGTACATCAATCCTACCATGGACATGATTGATGCAATAAACAAAATAGTGATTCCCATTGCAGACAGGGATGAAAATATGCACACATTGGGTTATGTACAGTGCATCAGTTTTACTGTCCGGCACATGCTTCATGTAAGCAGAATTGCAAAAACACTGACGAATTGCAACTTCCAGGGCACACAAATTGCAACACTGTCGAAAGACTAACTGCAAAAATCTACACATGATGAAAAAAGACAGATACTAACCAGCTTTGCTTCGGTGATATCTGGATATTGCTCAACCTCAGCCGCAAGGTGCTCTTTTAGAACAGTGAATTGATAAGTCTCAGTTTTCCCATCTTCTTCATAGACACTATTCGTGGCGACAACTTCAACACAACGGGGAATGGACAAAAAAAGAACACAACAAAGCATGTGTGGGTTAAAAAAAGCAAAGACAAGCCGGGGGTGTGTGGTTTTTTTTTTTGGAGAATAGAGAGAGAACACAACAAAAGAGATAGCTCACATAAAATCCGAGAGGTGAGGAACGACACATGTAGGTATGACTCATCCTTGTGCGCAATATCATCAAAACGGAGACAATGAGCCATGTAATCTAGCACGGAAAGTCGCCGTCTTTGTTGTCCGCGAAGGTTGTGAGAAGTTCCTCGCCAGTAAGAGTGCAATAGAGGCTGAAATTAATCAATTCCATCCTGTGTGGTGAACAAAGAAAAAAGAAATACAGTGCATTGAAAAAATCAGAATCATATATTAAAAAAAGACAGATTGCAACATGATGACATGACAAATTGCTACAAAAACGCAGGCACAATTACCTCTTTAGTTCTGGATTAGACGCAATCTTGTTCCTCAGAGCTAGGGCCTTTACTAAAGGGACGGTCGCTCTGGCTTTTCTGATGCTGAAAGGAGATATGTACCTGGTTGGCTTCTGAGTCATCCGCTCTCCCACTTTTTGAGGATAAACTTTTTAAACTCATCAGGCTGAGATTCACGTTCCTCTTGAGACAACCGGATGGGTGGGGTTAAGCTATTAATATCATCTTCCGAATCAGGTGGAAAAGCAGGAATAGCTCCGTCTGCGCCGGACCCACCCTGTGAGAGCGCGAGGCTGTTCAAAGTTGTCCACTCAACTTGAGCTTCCTCTTTCTGTGCATTAAGCCACGCCTCGTGTGCATCACGTTCCGCTTGCTCCTCTTTACTAATGCGCAAAGCGGAACGCTTGTTCCTGTTAGGTTCAACTCGAGCAGGTGCCTTCGGTGCCTTCCGACCAGCAGCCACTTTAGCGGGTGCCTTTGTAGGGACCTCCTTTCCTTTAACACCTTTATTCTCCTTGGCAGCAACACGCTGCATGGGGGGAAAATAAAAAAAATATAAGGAAACAAAGCAGAAAAAAGAAGGGATTGCAGTTGGATGCGCCCCCCCTGGGCAAAAAAAAAGACACATGAAAAAATGTTTGAGTGTTTTGAGTAATAGAATTACATACGGACGAGTTGGCGCGTCCTTACGATCATACGTCGAGCTTGAACATTGGCAAGTTGTGGTTGCCTAGAATCATCTCCGATGTCGGCTACGTTACGTAAACACGGTGCAACCCGATGAGACACTCCCGATTGCAATAGAAGTAATACACGAACTACAAACACGAGAAAAAAGCCTCCCCCTGAAAAAAAAGAGAGGATATAAAAAAGGTTATAGTCATAACACCTGGCTGCTGGGCTCATCAATTGCCATGGAAGTTTGTGGCCGAGCGGCTTTATCCTCAATAATCTTAATTTTATCGGCCCTACTCCTCCCGGCTATCTTTTCAATCACTTTCACTCTCCCTCCACCACGACCGCCTGGAGACTAGAGGAGAAAAAAAAGAATAAATGCAATAATCAACAATGAGTATCAACTTAAAAAAAAGGGAACCCCTGGAAAAAAAGGGGATCATTAAGTCAACAAAACATCTTACAGCAGCATCCTTCTTTGGCCCAAGATTGGTAGCCTGGCGTGCCGTGAAGGCAACACCAACCTCGCTGCCTTTGTCCTGTAAAAAATAATAACAGATTGCAATAGCTCAGACATGCCAATTGCATGACAAAATGATGCATGAATTGCTACAGTATAAAAAAAGAGGAGAAGGAATGCAAACCTTAGTAGTGCGTTGTGTGTCGTTTGAGGTCTTCAATGGATCCTGCGCACCATCGGATGCCCCCTTTATCCGTGTCTCATCATCGACATTTCCGGGCTGTGCCTCACTCGATGGATCTCCAATTCCAGGCTGTGTTTCTTGTAAAATTGTAAAATGGAATATACAATCAAAAAAGAAGCAAAGAAAAAAGATAGAAAGATCCAATTTACACAAAAGACTGTACAAAAAAATATAAAAGCTCGATGAAAAAATACCTCGTGAGCAGCAACCCGTGGTGGTGGGCCGCCGGCGATGGATACCTCCTTGCCCCGTGTCTCGTCACCGATATTGGGAGAGCGCCCGTGCATGGATGCATCTCCGACCGCTACTGGTTGTTCCCTGCCAAAAAAAAAGGAACAAATTGCAACCTGAAAAGCTCATGAAATTGCAACCGGGAGAGCTATGCGATTTAAGCTAAGGAAATTAACGAGAAAAAAGAAAAAGCATGAGAATAAAAACCTCATGAGCGGTGGATCCACAAGACCCGAGATGTCTCTAGCTGGTTGATTAGGAAGTCCAATCCAAGTGTTGGGCTACGTAATGGACGAGGTGCCGACCCGAGGTAGATGAAAAATGAAACATTTTATGATGGAATACAAAAAAGAGGAAAAAATGACAAAAAATTAAAAAAAGCAAGAGCAAAAAGAAAAAAGAAAAAATTACTTGATATCCCCTTCTCCTCGTCATCCAAAATGCTCCGGGCTTTGTTGGCGAAGATTGAGCATTGAAATCGAGATGCTGGGCATCAAAATTCAAAGCTTACCGCCACCAAGTTGGGTGGGACTCGCATTTGAAGCGGGGGCGGGGGTTCCGAATCTCGATCTTCTCCATCGGCATCTTGCTCAACCGCTCCTCCTGCCGCTCGTCATGAACACGTGTCGCATCTGCATTTTATGAAAAAAATAATGAAAAAGAACGTAAGGGTAACAGACACTAAACTTGCAATGCATACACTGATTGCAACACAGAATAGCTTGTGATTGCTACATGTAGTCCAGAAAAAATACAAACACAAGACGATTGTTCTCTCCATTCCAACAAAAGCATTCCAGGGTTCACTCCAGCATTCCCACCGTCGCCAGCATCTTCTGAACCGGTTCCAACGCGGTTCCGTCGAATCTTCGTCAAACATAATCTTCAACTAAAACTTCCTCCGAGCATCCTCTTGTACTTTGCCCCCCAAAAAAAGCACACCAGAAAAAAACACACAAAAAAACCCCAACCCCCACTAAAAATAGAAAAAAGGGGGAATGCAAAAAAAAAAGAGAGGCAAATGGAGTTTTAGGCAAACCTGTGACCAATTGCAACACAAGATATGGTCTAAATGCAACACAAAAAAGGATTATAGCAAACACACATACCTGGGCGTGGGCTACGTGATGCAAAGTGTCTCATATTTAAATACCAATCATCATCGTCCATGTAGTCTCCCGTGCTTTCTCCTTGAGATACAAATGCATAACAAAAAAAGTGAGTAAAAAACACAAAAAAGAAATCCCTAGTGTGAGAAAAAAGGGATGGATAAAATAAAAAATATCTGGTCGTGGACTGCCTCCATCGAAAAATCCACCATAAGCTTCTTCTTGATGCACATTTGCATCATGTGCTGCTTCATCTGCCTGATCTTCATCATCAATAGGGGGGTTACTGCTACTGCATGCCAAAAAAAAACAAAAAAACAGAGGGAAAATCCCCAATTGTAACCAGTGAGACACTCCAATTGCAACATGAATAATGCATGAACTACAAAAAAAGTAAACCAAGAAAAAAGAAAACCTGGTGATGGTTGGGGGGTTGGGATGTCTCATGCATAAGTTTCTCCTGCATTTCCATCATCTCGTGATGAATCATCTGTTGAAACACCTTCTTGATCAGATTGGTCATTGGTCTCGCCGCAATCATCAGCAGCTTCATCCACATCTGTTGAAAACACAGCTTCTTGGATCAGATTGGTGGTTGGTAAACTACTTTATTTTGGGAAAAAAATACTGTACTTTGGAACACACAATTTGCAACATGTGTGGGTACGAAGTTGCAACACATCAGTCTGGTAATTACAAAAAAACCCAGCGAGTGCAACACACCTAACAACCTGGTGACACAAATTGCAACACATCTAAACTGGGTAATTGCAACACATCTAACAGTGATAATTGCAAAACAAAATAAAACTGCAGCAAAAAAAGTCCAAACACATTCTGCTAGGTCCGGGATGGGGGGGGGGGACAAACCAGTGCGCACCTTTGCTCCCCTTATTGTTCTTCCTCCTACGCTCATTACGAGCTTCCTTTCCGCACGAGCATCATGCATCAGCTTGGTCATGGCAGTGAAACACTCGTGGCGGCTTTTTGCCATTAGGTCGTTCGCCATTGCGGCAAACTTTGAAGCCTCCACCATGTACTCCTGTGCCTTGGTTGTACTCTCATCAAATGCCTTCAATACCTTAAGCGCCTCGGACTTCCTACTTCTACCAAAAACAATAGTAATGCTCTCGGAGAAAGCGGAATGCAAGCTAGGATACTGGTATAGGACGGGAGGCCGTATGCATCGATGCTCGCCCAACAAACCCTTGGACTATGTCGGGGATAGAAGCGGAAGTGCCGGCACCATCGAAGCGGGATGAGAAGCGGCGGTGGCCGGAGCGAGGCGGGCGAGGGGGTGGGCAGCAGCCAGAGGGGAGAAAAGCGGGGGTTGTAACAAGTCTCGAGAGATACTTCTCACCTGCAATTTGTAGAAGCAAACAAAAACAAAAACATAAAAAATGATCGGAAAAAACATATAAATAACATGAAAATGATAAAAATGAAAAATGGAAAAAACATAAGCTCACCTTGAGGTGGCCAAACTGGGTGTAAGCATCAACAGCGTCTCCCCTGCAATCCAGCCTTGAAATTGAATCAATTTTTTTAGTGTCTAGTACACCACACCGGGGCAGGGTGAATGCATCGATACTGAGACCATGCTGCAAGCTATCCACATATAGCATCTGCATGTGCGGGGGGAAAGGAATATAATCACAGATTGCAACATGGTATCAACCCCAGTTGTAAGAACAGAGGTAAACAAGTTGCAACAAGACAAAAAAAACACCACAAAAAGCGGGGGACAACTCACCATCAGGAAAATGCCACATCCGCTGATGGGTGCTTTGTCACCCTTCGATTCAAAATCCATCTTGTACAGACGTGCCGCATTGCGCAAGTTGTCCACAACTGCTTTGCACCAGTTGATATTGCCGATATTCTCCATATTCTCAGTATACATCACATCCTTAAGCCTGATGTTAGTGTCGGTGTTGGAGAATAGCAAAGAATGGAAAACGGCCATGAAAAAACACCTTACGGCCAAATCCCCCGTCAGCTTTTTGCCCTTAATTAGCTGCGTGATATCAGTGATCGTAATGTTCTTCTTGCCAGGACAGACTTGCTGTATCAGCACCTCCCGCGCAGCATGAGCCTCATCATCGGACATGGAAGGTGGGTCGCTGCCATGCTTTGGGATCTGGAAAATGCACCAAACAACATGCTCATTTACTTGGATATCTTTGCCCCCACCAAGCTCTACCTTCATAGTCTGCGGATTTAACATCAGCATAAGCCAGATCAGCAATTTCCTGTCGAGGCAGTGTGGTTTGAATTCCAACAGACCACCAAAGCCCTTTGCCTTGACTCTGGCAATGATATCCGGAGTAAGAGCTTGAACGAGTGTTTTAATCCGCCTAGGCGAACAACGGATTGAATTGGGCTGCTTGCGGGGTCTCTTCTGACCAACTACAACACGATCATCGTCATCAGCACCATCATCGCCACACGCCTCACCGGCTGAACATCATCATCAATGTTGAAATCTGCATCTTGGGCATGTTGTTCAAAGATCCTCTCCCTCATGCTCTTCTTACGCTTTGACTCGAGAAATCTTGACTTGGTGGGTGGGCACCGGCCTTAATCTCTTGTACCTCTCCCCTTGCATACACTAACTGCGGTCGCTGCTCCCCCTGCGCAGCAACGCGGGGCGAACGGCGGGGCACCCGACTGCCCTGAGCACCTGTATCGTCCCCGTCATTGTCCATTGAAGCAACTGCACAAAAAAAAGTGAAGGGAGGAGGGAATAGTCAGCCAATTGCAGTAAGTAATAGTCAGACAAATTGCAACATGCACAATCTGTCCAGTTGCAAACTATCATAGTAGGCTAGTTGCAACCAGCCACAGAAAAAATACATCCATCTCAGGCAAAAACATAACATCAGCACAATTTGCAACAAAAAAAATAAAAATCTTAGCCATGTGATTTTAGTAATAAAAGCTACCAAAATGCATTAACAATTATGTGCCATAGGTGCTACTCGAGTTAAACTAATAACCAACAATTGCCGCATGATGTAAAAATAACATAAAAAAACCAAATAAACGAGATAAGATAACTACCTTATTTCAAAATCACAGATATGCACATGATCAATTTGCAACTGTAACATCTAACCGATTGCAACAGAGGTAAATAAAACTAGTTATAAATTTTTAATCACAACACATAATAACTGAGAAAATCACAGACACTATGCAAAAAGAATCTGATCTGATGTGAATCCAACCCCACAACAAGAAGCAAAAAAGTGATTGATGATGAACAAAATTGTTATGAAATGATCATTTCAACTACAGATTGCAACTACAATGATAGAAACAATCAGATTGCAACTACAAACACCTGCCATTTGTTACAAATGATCATTTCAAAATGCAACTACTATATTATTATGAGAAGAGTTATTATGCCCTTAAACTGTATGAGATAACTGAAAAAAATGTCCGCTCCCTGAAATGCCAAGAACGGCAACATGGCACGGGTGGTTATCTGGATCTATTGTAGCCGATCAACACAACACCACAACAAAAAAAGATGAGCAAAAGGGCTCCTGCCAACACCACCAGAACTAGTACAAAATACAGACACAAATGCAAGTGACACCGGAAAAGAAGAGAGCTGTTGGACTGAATCTAACAATACAACAAAGACACCGTACTGGACTACGATCCGATGCTGAATCCAACACCACAGCGAGAAGCAAAAAGTGATTGATGATAAACAAATTGCTACAAAATGATCATTACAACTACAGATTGCAACTACAGTGATAGAATCAAATCAGATTGCAACTACTAGCACCTGCCATTTGCTATATAATGATGATTTCAAATTGCAACTAAATAAACTCAAAATACAGACACATCAAAAAATTGCAAAAAAAATTGCAATCATAATTTTAGACCAGATTGCAACCATAATTGCATACAGGTTGCAACATGTATTGAAGCAGAATTGCAACTACAGACACCTAGCCAAAACCACATTGCAAACTCCATACAAATAGCAACTTCGCCAATCTATCAGTTACTACATTATCACAAAACCAATTGCAACATAGTAACCATGCCCCCCAAAAAAACACAATAAACCTAGGAATAATCACTACACACTTAGTTGACCAAATTGCAACAACAACACTACACAAGTTGCCCCAATCTCCAGCAGACAGTGTGAAACACATAAACTAGCCACAGTAGGCTTCAAAATCCGCATGCAAACATGGAGTAGCCCACACACATCAGTGGCATAGGGAGATTTTGAAATATCACTTACACCAAAAGAGGCGCTCGAATCCAACGGCGGCGCTCGAACCCTAGATCGCGCGAACGGCGTCGTCGACTGCAACGCACCGAAACCGACGGCGGCGCTCGAACCCTAGGTCGACAGGGAATCCACCGGGTGACGCGAGGACCACGACGCGGGTCGCCTGAGCTGCACCAAATCCGACGCGGTGGAAATCGCGGCGGCGCGGGTAGAATTGCGCCGCGCCGCGGAGAAACCACGACGGCGCGCAGAGCGGAGAAACCCACGGCGGCGCAGCGGGGGAATCGGAGAGAGCGCGCGCGGAATGGGTGGATTGCGGTGGCACAGAGGCGAATCCGGCGAAATGGGATGTGCGGAGGTGGGGTTTTTCGGCAGAGCGGATGCGGAGCGAGCGCGGAAATGCGGCGCAACTGCAGAGAAATGGAGGGGAAGCGCAGGAGCGGGGACTAGTAGAGCGAATGGGGGCGGTTACCATGGCAAAAATGGCGGCGGTTTGCTCGGGGCGGCGGTTCCGCCGGCGGCGGCGCGTCGGCAACTGACGCGGAGCGTCGCGTGGAGAGAGGAGAGGAAGTGGAGGCGGTTTTGAATTTTTTTTTAATTGAATGCGTCCGGGTGGGGGTAGTGGTGGGACGCGGATGCTTCCCAACACGGTGGAGCGCGCGCGGTCGGGGCCAGGTGAAAGGTTCTTTGTTTGGTTTTGATAATTGAGTGACAACTTAGGTGGACTAATTGTGTGATCATGAGAATACACAGGGATTTAGTCCACAGGTGAATGTGAGATGAAGGAGCTTCATTGAATATGTGACATGACATGGAGTCATGTGACCGATGGTGAAGATCGAGATGAGGCTTGGCTCGAGGCCGGAGGGTGTGTGAAGGACAAGTCAAGGCAGTGGAGCGATGGACCATGAGATGGTGAAGCTCGGGCAAGACTTGGTTCCGATAGACCATGAGGCGGTGAAGAGCAAGTGAGATCAAGATTGATGGACCAAGAGGGTTGCATGACGATATGAAGTGGATCATATCATCTTGAGATCGTGTCGGTGCATGTGTTGCATTGGTACTCCGGTGGAAGACGGTGGAAGTGGAAATGCGCAAGGCAAAGGTATGCTATAGGGCATTTCATTTCACCGGTCATGAGGTGTGTAGAGAAGTTGATGACCGGATTTAGGATTGATAGCCGTACTATCAAGAGGGGCAAACTTGTTTGCATCTCGGTCATCTAGTGCCACAAGAGAAAATCCTTTGAAAATGATTATGAAAATGCTAACACACATGCACATGGTGATGTACACTTGGTGGTGTTGGCACATTTACAAAGGTGGCGTTGATCGCGCGTTGGTTTGCAAGGTTGAGTTGGGTTTGGGTCCCTCTCTCCCTCCCGCCGAGCTTGCGAGGCGGGATTCGGCGTTTTCTGGAAAATTGGAGGCCTATTTTCTATTGGGCCGGATGCAAATTGTTGGAGAAGTTGGCGTTCGCGCGGGCTGGAAAACATTGTTTTCTGTGCCGGTTTCTGCCGCCGGGGCGCGTCCGGCGAGTGAGGGTGGCGCGAGCGGCCTGGCCGAGCCGTGTCCGAGCGCCGGACGCCCGTGGTGGCGCGTCCGGCGTGCGCCGGACTCGGACCCGAAAGCCCCGGGGCCGAGTCGTGCGCGCGACGTCGGGACGTCGGACGCGGGCGGCGGACGCGGGCGGACGCGAGCGGCGGACGGTGCGATCACTTGTGCGGCGTCCGGCGGAGTACATCTGCGCGCACTGAGGAGTTAGCCGTTGGGAGCCAACGGTCGTCTTCGAATCGAGGGGACACGTGGCGCAAGATGGAGCGCCGGACGCGGCTTGGAGCGTCCGGCGGTGGAGGCCGGACGCGTCCGCGTCCATCTTTGCCGGCGTGGGGGCAACGGCTAGTTTTGGGCTTTGGCCTATAAATACTTGCCTTGCTCGGCCATGGCTGGTTGCTTAGCACCTTGGGGACTTGGTGTCCACCTTGGAGAGTGCTTGGAGAGCCCTCTACTCACTTGAGCTTGATAGAGATCATCCGATCGAGTGAGTGAGCGATTCTAGTGCGTTGCATTGAGAGATTTGCATCGAGTGGCACTAGGTGATCGTGTTGCAAGCCGGTGTGCTTGTTACTCTTGGAGGTCGCCACCTCCTAGACGGCTTGGTGGCAAGAGACTTCGTTGAAGCACCGCGTGGAGATTGTGCGGTGCTCCGAAGGAGGATTTATGAGGGTTCTTGAGCCTTCCCGCGGAGCGAATTGGCTACTCTAGTTGAGTGTGGCTTGGAGGATCCCGTTCTTGTGTTGATTGGAGTTGGGGCTCCCTAGAGTTGTTGGCGGTGAGCCAACTTGAGCGGCCATCTCATCACCAAGTCGGTGTATCGCCACAACGGACGTAGCTTGGTGGCGACCAAGTGAACCGGGGAAAAATCGTGTGTCGATTTGTGATTGCCGAGGCTTCGACCTCCTTATGCTTGTGTGTGAGGCTTCGACCTCCCTTGTGATTGTGTGGGTGGTTGGTCTCTACGCCGGTGATTCGCCACCGCCGCGACTTCGTGTGTCCACTCTTTGCGGTGGTTTGCATCCCCTCTAGCTCAAGCTTGCATTTACATTTGTTACATTCTTGCTTAGCTTGAGTAGTGGCTCTTGTGCTCGTTTGCTTGTGTAGCTAGTTGAGCACCTTCTTGCTTGTGTAGCTAGAAGTAGTTTTAGTGTCTTGCTTAGCTTGTGTAGTTAAGTGAATTGCGCTCTTGGGTTCGGCTTGTGTAGCCTTGTCCTTGAGCATCTAGTGAGCTTAGGTTTGGCTTAGTGCTTTTGCTCATTAGAATTGTGTAGGTGCTCCCCGGTTCGCTAAAGTACTAGTTGCTTAGGTTTGTGTGACCTTGCAAGCTAGAATTGTTTAGGTGAGCACTAGCTAGTTTAGCACCTTGCTTCTTGTTTAGGATCTTTTACAAGGTGCTACTAGAGTTGTAGTTAGTGGGGTTAGTCTTGGCTAGACCGATAGTTTTAATTCCGCATTTGTTTTGGTTAGCCGGTGCGTAAGTTTTTAGGAAGGACTATTCACCCCCTCTAGTCCATCTCGACCCTACACGTGGTATCGAGCCGGGTCTCTCATTTTAGTGGTCTTCACCGACTCGAGAGGATGGCAACTAGAGGGATAGATGTTGAGTGCTCTTGTGACACGCACACTTTTGATGGCACAAACTTTGCACAGTGGAAACACCATATGCTTGATCACTTTCGTGCCTCGGGACCTAAGGTGTGGTGGGTGATCACTAGTGGGATCAATGTCGCCATGGATCACAAGAACCTCACCAAAGCTCAAAAGGCTCTCTTTGATCTTGATTCAAGTGCTTTATTGTACTTATATGATGCTTTGAGCTTTGATGTGTATGAGAAGGTGGATTCTAGTGTCTCCACTCATATCATGTGGGAATCCATCAAGCACACCTATGGTGATGCCTCCACATGGGATGATGGAAAGTTCAAGGTGGAGGAGCCCGAGGTAATGCCACTTGAGGATGTTGAGCATGACCACAACAAGGTTGTTGTGGAGGATTGCTCCACCTCAAGGTCAAGTGAAGATGATGAACTTCCTACCACAAGTTCACTTGACGATGATGATGATGATGCCTCAAGTGAAGCAAGTGAAGATTCTACTACAAGCTCACTTGATGATGCATATAAGGGTGATGACTCTACTACAAGCTCACCGACTTCATCACATTGCTACATGTCACATGGTGACCGCAAGGTAAAAATTGGCAATGTGATCTTTGATTGTGATGATCCAAGTCTTGAGCTTGTGTTTAAGTTGTCAAGAGCTTTAGAAAAGGAGTTTGCTAAAACAAGTAAATTGGAAAAAGAAAACTCTTTTCCTAAAGAACACATGTGAACAACAAGAGCATCTACTTTATGTTACTACTTGTTCACATGATGTGCTAAAATTGGCTCATGAGGAACTTAGTGTTGCTCATGATAACTTGGTGCAAGAACATGCTTTTCTCACTAAGAAGTTTTGCAATGAAGAAGCTAAAACTAGTGTGAGCTCATCACTTGGGTCAAATGATCAATCACATGTTACAAACCCTTGTGATGTAGACAAGAAGCATGTATCCACCTCTTGTGATGATTTATTATCTATGCCATGTTCTTCACATATAGATGCTTGTTCTTCTTCTATGTCTTGTGAGACTAACCTTTTGAAGGAGAACAATGAGCTCAAGAATCAAGTGAAGAATTTGAGCAACAAGCTAGAGAGGTGGACCAACTCTCATGTCGCTCTTGATCATATATTGAAGAGCAAAAGAAGATTTGGTGATATGAGTGGCCTTGGCTACAACAAGAAGAATGTTGGGTTTGGTGGATTACCAAAAGTCTCTCACTCTCAACTCTTGGAGAGTTACAAGAAGTATGGCAATTTGAATGGCATCAACTACAACAACACCAACATCAAAGGCAAAAGATGGAGCAAGAAGAAATTTGAGAAAACAATGAAGAAGCTAGAAGAAGAAGCTATCTCATTTCATGTGCTTCAAATGCCGTGAAATGGGACATCTAGCCAAGGATTGCCCTACCAAGAAGCCTCAAGTTGAGCCAAGATCAACACCCCAAGCTCAAGTCAAGATCAACCATGAAGCCAAAGTTGATGACTTGAAGATGATGAAGAAAGAAGACAAGAAGGGGTGGGAGAGCAAGGCATCCAACTCATATCCAAGATGCCAAGATGATGATGAGCAAGATTCAAGAGAAGAACACTCATTCTCACATCAAGTGCTTCAAGTGTGGTGACATGGGACACTTTGCCTCAAAGTGTTCCAACAAGCTTGAGAAGAAGGCTCAAGCAACTCATGAGAGGCAAGACCATGAAGAGCATCACATGAGCAATGAAGAAAAGGCTCAAGCAAAGAGAAGATGCTATTCATCTTAGGGAAAGGGGACACATGGCATATTCATGTCCCCTAGGTAAAACTTCTAAGCTTAGTTCAATTGATGATAATGATGTGCTTAGAAAGGATGGTAATGGTACCTCATCGGTTGCTATTGCAAAACATCCCGCTACTCATACTAAGGCTTTGCCTAAGTATGTTGCTCCTAACTTGAGAGGACCCAAACAAGTTTGGGTACCATCAAAAAGTGGATGATTGTTTGTAGGTACCATGGCATTGGAAGCTTGATTCAATTGAGTTCATATTCTTCATCATGTGATTGAATCAAGTATTGAAGCTTATTGCTATTCTCATCCCAATGCCAAGTCATGACAAGTGAAGTCCAAGTGCGACAACATACAAGTGCAAATTCAAGTTGTGGTGATCAATTGTCATATGTGATGGCTTGCAATTGTATTGTGTGGAAGCTTGCTATTGGATGATCATGTGTTACCAAGGTATATCTTTTGTTGATCACATTCATTTGGATGCATATGAGTTGATTGAATTGGATATATATGCTATAGTTGCTTGCTATGAGATGTTTGAATGGATTCAATGTCTAGTATTCAAATTTGAGTTAGCTTGGATGGATATGATCACAAGATGACTTTTAGTGAGTGGTTTGACTGGATATATGTCTTGTGTTGATGTTCAAACAAGTTGACATCAAGTTTGAGTCACTTTTGAAGAAGCATAGCTCAATTGCTTAAATCTGTCCAATTTCTGAAATCTGAGCTAGCTGTGATCAAGTCTGAGTTTGATGGACTAAATCTTATTGAAATGGCTTGAAATTTGGTATGAATGCTCTATGCTTATGAGTAAATATTCTGTGCAAATTTCATGAGAATTGGATAAGGACTGCTACAATTTTGGAATAGTTCTTATCAGCTATAGTGCAGCAGTTTTCAGCATGTAGCAGTATGAGAAGATGTGAAATCTGGCAGCAATCTAGAAGGCCAATGAAGCTCAAATTTTTACAGCTGCATGAAGACTTAGAGATGATCATCTCGACCAAATTTCATGGCATTTGGAGCTGTACTTTGGGAGATATGAGTTAATCTCTGAAGGTTGCAGAATCTGCCAGAAAAGTGACAGACTTTGGATATCTCTAGTGTCACTCACATTGAAAGGTCCTCAAGTTGGAATCATGATTATAAGTGGTTGAGGAACCTATGTTTGGTTTATTGAAGATCATAATCAAACTCAAGATCAAGAAAGAAAAGGACATAAAGAAGATCTCAAGTCCAAGGATCAATCAAAGGAATGACAATTCATAAGTGTCAAGGGTTGTTCTTAGTGAGATCGCTTCTCTCCATCGAGGAGGTGTGCCGCCCATGAGGAGATGGGCTTGACAAGTGAGCTTGGAAGGCCGACATAGAAGTGATGATC
>JAENPR010001664.1:117500-122500 GCA_018135685.1 Themeda triandra | reverse complement strand
CGTGCCCCGGGAGTCGTGTTTTCGGCCTATGGGTGGGTCCCACAAGGCCCGTCTTGAGCTCATTCGTGGCCCGTCGCGGCAAGGGATAATTGGGCTCGTAAGGCAATGAACTAATGACTAGCAAACTTGGAGCTTGATGCCCAAGGCAAAGGTATAACCTACATCATTTGTAATGCCTTGAGCGTGACTCGATTTCCCCTTTCTCATGTGTAATGAGCTCCTTCATCATAGAATCATTTGTGAACTATTCTCGCGGCGTGCCATCACATACACACCAACATGCATTGGAGAGCCTAAAGTTGTCACCGTTGCCGAGACCAAACAAGAGAATTTCACACGTGACTCCATGCCCATGCCTCGAGAATCGGTGAGATCCTTCGTCACACAATCACTTGCTTGTTCTTGTGCCATCACCACGCGGGTGCCGTCATCCCGTCGACTTGGCCTTGCCACGGGCTCCTCAGCTATTTAAGCACGTACGCTTGGGCCAACTGCTATTCTTGTGTCATCCCCATGTGCACCTTTGGATGCCATGGATCCAAAATTCCCGGTTTCCCTATGCCCTCGAGCCCCGTGCCATTCGACGCGGTCAATTACTATCATGTGGTTTTCGAACCCGATTGCCTAGGCCTTGTGTTCCGACGAGCGTCGTGCCTTTCGCAAGTATCCACGAGGTTCACGTAGAGTTCGAACCCGATTGCCTGTGTCATGTGCTGCGGCCTTTCGCAAGTGTCTGGGAGGTTCACGTGGATTCCGAGCCTGACATGGCCCTTGTGTAGTTGAGTTGAGGGGGAGGGACGAATCTGTCGACGAAATATCGGCGATAGTCCGACCAGGGGTATGCCCTGACCGGTAATGGATTGGCGGAAGGCGCACCGAGGTTGCGAGCAAGATGTAAACAGGGAGCAATCACACAAGGTTTACCCGGGTTCGGGCCGCTATGAAGCGTAATACCCTACGTCCCGCTCTACTGTTTCGATTATGATGTGGATGTATGAGTCGTGCGTTATGCCGAGATTCCGTCCCCGGCATGGGGGTCCTTGCTCTCCTTATATATTACGGGAGCAAGGTTACAAGTCGGAACTAGCCTATCTGGTACTAAGTTTACATACTTTACAAGTCTAAACTTTCCTATCTCGGCTAGGTCTTGTCCTCCTTGTCGGTCTTCGATATTATTGCCCGTTTTAGGCCGTCCAGACCGGCTGAGCTGATCGGCCTTGGAGCTTGATGGGCCGGCTCGGAGATAGCATGTCGGCCCAAACTAGGCCGTGAGGGTATATGGAGTTTATACCTCCACGACTAGTCCCCGAGCATCATGGATCTTGAGGGAGAAAACGCCGTCTTGCTTGGCTGAGTGAGAAAGGGTGGTCGGACACACGTTCGACATGTGGTCCGAGCAGGGCTGGAGGACCGTCTAGTGCTTCCGACCACACTTTGCTTGCACTTGGTTGACGTTGTCGGTTTTGACCGAAAGATTTATGATGCTCCTGAAAAAAGAAAAAAGAATTTTGGAAAGGTCCCAAATCTGGAGACGTGGGCCCTCGTTAGTGTGTGATGCCTGCCATCACATGGTATCTGTCGTGATTGGTTAGTGCCTTAGCTCGGTTTGAAACTAAACTCTTTGTGAAGAGAAAGGATCGAGCCGAGTCATGCAAAATGACGTGGGCCCACGTAGTCCCCGAGGTTGCTTTGTAAGATAGTATATGTTGCGGCAAGCTCTAAAAAGAAGGATCTAGCCCATGTCACCTCTCAGGTGACGTGGGCCCACGTAGTCCCCGAGCCTGAGATGAGGTGGAACACGTTATGTCAGGGTCTTAAGAAAGAAGACAAACTGATCATTGTGTCGTGCTCTATGTGTTTCCGACCACTCTTTGAGTGAGACCGAAGCGAGCCAAATTTCATTTGGGCTGGTCGGTTTGAACCATGCCATGACTTTGTCATGATTAAGCTAAGATAGCTTTGCTACTTAACTCATCCCAGCGTGGGTGAGACCATGGTTTTGAATCTAAACCCATAAAAATAGCTTAGCTATTTGTACGCGAAATAACCGGTATCATTGGCCAAAGAATCCCAGCTCAAATTTGTCGGATTGTGTGGGTTGAAATGTTGATGATATCTTGCTGCTATACTTGTAACTTGCGAATCGGTTCTTTGAGTTGTTGCTGCAAAGGAAAAATTTGGTATGAGTGAATGTTTTGATGAGGTATTCTAATCGTATTGATTTGATATAATCTATGACATAGAGTTGTATCAAAACGTTGTGTTTGAAAATGGTTTTTAGTAATTGCCTCTCCTTAGAGTTAATCGGTCCGCAGTGTGTAGGTGACCTATAGTGAATAGCGCGTTTGGCCGAATCACTTAGGGCCCTATTTCCATTGGAGGCGACCGCGACACCCCCGTGTTGTATAGCGTTGGAGCCGTGAACACGTAGCGCGGTTGATCGAGAGACGATGCACGCTGATTGTTTTTCGTTGGAGGGGTGACGTACTTTTCCATTCGTTAAAAGAGTCACTTTGTGCAAAGGTTTTTCGAACATACTTTGAAGTAGTTCGTTTAAAGAAATCTTTTGTGAAAAAAGATTGGAGAAGGCATGTATGTTAGGTTGAAAGAGCACTTATCTGTATTTTTTGTAGGCCACTTTGTCTTCCCGACGTGGACTTTTGATCATGCCTTTGTTCCCGAAAGAATGGTCATAAGGTATATAAAATTCTCGTTATGCGAAAGGTAGGTTATGCTTATTGTGAATTTGGAAGAAAAAATTTGCCCGGACACTCTTCTCTTCCTCATTCAAGAGCCGACCAGTCCTTAGGGATTAGATGATCCTAAACAAACGACACGATGCGAAATGTTTGGAGCCCTTTTCCTTTGGGAGCGACCGCCGGATCACTCTGTGTTGTATAGCGTTGGAGCTGTGAACACGTAGCGAGTGGGACCGAGACGGTGCATTCTGGTTTGCTTCGTGTTTGAGGTAAGAAATTTGTGAAAACTGGTTTTTCTAAAGTGTGGTCTTTTGAAACAAAAATGAAAAAGTAAAAAATTTCTTAGGGATGTTGGGTACTTATCTTTAGTCCGTCGTGGCACGTCATGATTACGTGCGGGCGAAAATATTCGGTTGATGCAACCGTACATCGCGACCGGGTTGTCACGTCAAACCGGCGTACGGTTTTTTTCTTTGGTTAAGTCAATTCTTCGGCGATGTGGTGGGACCATCGTGTCGGTGTCTCAATCGCTCCACCTCCCTCACGTCGTGTGTCGGCCGAGCGCACGGGGGTTCCGATGCAAGGGGAAGGTATAAATGCACGTCGTCGAGTGGAGCGGTTTTCGTCGCTTCGTGTTCTTGGGGAACGAGAGGGTCGCGCGGTTTTGATTACCCACGATCTCGTTGGTTGCCTTCTCGAGTCCTTCGGGCACTTCTATAAATCGTGGCCTGCTGCAGGAGTTACGGCCACACACGCCGCGCATTTTTACGTTCTCTCGCTCTTCTCTTCCTTGCTCTCAAAAAACCTAGGGTTTTAGATCGCATTTGCTCGCCGCCACCGCTGCGAGATGGATCGCCGTCACGGTAAGCGCCGGCGGGGAGGAGGAGTCGGTGAACTCCCCGGGGAGGTGAGGCCGCGGAGGAGGTGAGCTTTGATTGGAGTTTTTCTTGATTAATCTTGGGGTTTTCGTCTTTTGGTGTAACCGCAATTTGTCGTCCGTAATGTAGGTATACCCTCCTCACCATTGGAGGTGCGGCGGGCACCTCCACGCTGCGCGCCGAGGCGGCGAGGAGGGCGCGGGAGGAGCCGCGGGTGGCGCCGGGGCCGGGCCCCCGAGCGGGTGGCTCCGGCCGTGGAGGCGGGGCCATTGTTCTGCGGCGGAGCGTGGCTCCTGTCGTGGCGAGCGGCAGCGGCGGCGGAGGTGGCGGCGGCGGCCAGTGTCTCCACGCCGCGTTCACTGAGCAGCGCCTCAGTGAACTCCCTGGCGTCTGTGCTCGACCGCTGTCGGGCGGAGCTGGAGCGCGTTAGGGACCTCTACTCGGAGGCCACCAAGCGGGTTGGGACAGGCGGAGGCGAACGCCGACTGTTCCGAACGCACTCTCCTCCGCCCGGGGAGGAGCCGGAGGCGGAGAAGCGGCGGGCCGCGGACTTCGACGCCGAAGCCAACGCCGCCGTCAATGAGGCGGCGGACGAGAGCGGCCCGCAAGGTCCGTGGACACGCTTGCCCGGCGGCGCGAGGCCGCCGACATCGGGGTCGGCGGTGAGTGTCGATTTCTCCGTTTGTTCATACCCCGGATTGTGCTTGTTGTTCTAAAATGTACTCGTTTTTGCGGGCGACGGAGCAGGCTGGAGCAGCTGCGGGAGGCCGCCCATGCCGCGGCGGACGCGGTGAACGCCCAGGGCGGCGATGTCATCGCGCGGTTGGCGGCGATCCCCGGCCAAGTGGCCGCGGTGGCGGTTCAAGGCGTTCGCCATGGTACTGCTGCTGCCGCTTATGCCACCGTCGACGCCATCTCGGGCGTTGATGTCCGTGGCATGGAGTTGTCGGTGGCGCATGACGCCATGGAGGGCGGCGCCGTCGAGTTCACCGGGCGGCGGAGGCCGTCGTCACCGCCACTCCCGTCGACCTAGTGGTCGGCAAGCTTTTCGGGGATGACTAAATTGCTTAGGTGCAATCGGTCCCCGTTTGTAAAAATTTTATATTTTTAATGAAGGAATGGATCTTTTGAGATGTGCCTTGTGCCAGAATCCTTCGAGATTCTTTTTATTTATCCCTTTGTTTTGATCCGTTTTATGACTTTGTCACGTTTATGCCGTAGGATTTTATTTCGGGATTTGGAATCCTCTCGTTTAGAGAATGTCGTAACGCGTCGGATCGAGGGATGATTTTCCTTTGAATGAAAAGAAAAATTCATGTGCTCAAGTGTTTGACACGAAAATTTGACTTCTTATTATAAAATAGGACACATTAGATTGCTTTTTGTCATTTGGAATGACTTACAACGATGTGTACGATCGACG
>JAENPR010001664.1:95000-102500 GCA_018135685.1 Themeda triandra | reverse complement strand
TTCTGGATGAAGTGAAATGAATGGGTATGTATATGTGGATGGATGAATGGATGGATGCGTACTCCCAGTGTAGGAGCAGCATAGGTGCGTATCTCCAGGGTAGAGATAGCACAGTAAGTGGAGAATGCGTACTCCCAGGGTAGGAGTAGCATAGGTGCGTATCTCCACGGTAGAGATAGCACGATATGTGGTGGATATAGATCTATATGTGGGTGGTACTTCTAGGAACAGTAGCACAGAATGAATGAAGTATTTATAAAATGGGTGCGTGCTTCGAGGACGAAGTAGCATAGATCAATGGATGGAGAGCACATAGTATTGACTTTAACCGCATGACTGATTCCTTATGGGTCCACAAAGATAACCACACTCAATGCCTATAAAGTATACACTCAAACCTACAATATGATCTATTTAAACAGATGGGTTTTCCTAATCTAGTAAGCATGAATATATGGCTGTGGTAGGAATTTAAACTCTCATCATAAAGGAACTCATCATGCAGGAATTTAATATTTTTAAAGATAAATTCTCCAGAACTCTAGTATCTCTAGGAGCAAGATGGACAGCAGACTCAAAACCTTCCCATATCATACCCGTCAACCACCTAGACTTAGATCAAGTGTTCGCTACCCACAAGTTTCGGGTTCGAGCAAATCTCAAATCTAAACAGGTTGTGTCCAAAACTCGGGAGAGTGCAAGGTTGAAAGCTAGGTACTTGAAAGGAATTACGGCAGAAAGCAACTATTCATCATCTCCATGTAGAGTTTATTCTAGGGATCACTTTTAAAGACAGATTACAAGAGCTCTCCAAAAGTAGAAAAGATAAATAAGGAAATCTTTTTGGGTTTCTATGGTTATGCATCTTTTTTAGTTATTTTAATCAAAGCACACTCTAATAAAGCATAAATAGATAAGTTGGAAACACTTAGCTTGGTACACGGGGATGCTCTCCCCAAGGCTGGATGTTGACATAGTCTCGCGATGTTGCCGACGGGCATCGAAGACGTTCTAGTCCTCCGAGTGTCGTAGATAGTTGCTTTGTTGGAGACAAGCATTCAATTTTCGCGGCGGCACTCCGACGGGGGACTGGATGTCCTTCGCTGTTAGCTCTTCTTGATCCTTGATGTTACGTGAAGCTCAAATAGACAACAAAGCTTGTGGAACTAATTAAGTGTTAGTGATAAAACCTCTAGGCCTTGGTTGTCTAGAACTTTCTTAACTTAGACTTGTTCTAACGGGATCACAAGAAATATTTTTATCTTTTTATTATTTAAGGAATGCGAGACGGGGAAATAAATATCTTTGAGAAATTATTTTTGTGCCACCACGGTGAATGGTTATCCACATGGGGCTTAGTGATTTTACGGATGCAAATGCACAACATCTTTATTTTCTTTTCTAATGCGAGATAAAAAGTAAAGATGCAACTAAGATGCAAATAGGAAAACAAATATGCTAAGGTAAAATTATGATGCTTGAAAAAGTGAATTGCGATAAATACCAAGTTACCTCTTGGCGCGGCGTTCGGTGGTTTTAAGTCCTCCGAACGGGACTTGTCATGTTCGCTCATTTTTCAAGGGCGCATTGGTTGGCGCCTCGGATGATGTCGCCTCGTGTGTAGGAATTGATTCGATTTTGCTTTTACCTTCCACACCTTCTTTGTTGGAGAGGGTGATCTTGAGGAGGAAGCTTCTTGGAGCACTTGTTTCTCTTCGATGACAAGACCTTCTCGGGTTCTTCTACAATGTTCTTCTCTTCTGGGTACCGATCTTCATATCTGAATACTTCTCCCTCATAGTTGGCCCATCCATCCGTAGTGATGTTCTTCTTGTTACGCGACGGGTACGCTGCCTTCTCCTTGTTCTTCTTCTTGGGCTCTTCGGTGATTATATAATTATTGTTGAAGTAGCGGCGTACCTTCTCGGTGGGAAAGTGAAAATGGATCTCTCCCGTCCCAATATAGATGATAGCTCCGGTGGTATTCGGGAATGGTCTTCCTAGGATGATGGGAGGATCATAGTCATCTCCCATGTCAATGACTAGGAAGTCTCGTAGGGACATAATGGTCATCTATCTGGATGAGGACATCCTTCACTTCTCCTTCGACGAAGCGGAATGTCCGGGTCTCGCCATCCGTAGCTATGCATAGGTAGGCTCCAAAGGCATAGTGCCATATAGAAACTCATAAGTTACCTTGGCCATAATGTTGACGCCCGATCCGGTGTCACGAGACAACTTTATTGAAAGAGCTTCGTTGATGGAGCATTGAATGGTTGGGACACCTGGGTCATCCTTCTTGATCGACGTGGGGACTGAGTAAGTGGTCTTGCTCCTGTGGACTACGGTGACCATCCTCACTTGTCTCCGTCTTCTTGGTCTTCTTATTCTTGTTCTTGCTCTTCTTAGCTGGATTCTTCTTCTTCTCACTGTTTACGTTGATGAGGGTGTCTTTGGGAACTATGCAGCACTCTGTTCTTGAAGAAGAAGGTTTCTCTCTTGCCCTTGATGTTGAAGATGATCTTGGCGGTGTTGGCATACATAATGGCTCCAGCGGTGTTCAAGAATGGTCGTCCCAAAATGACAGGGGGACCTTTCATCACCGCCCGTATCCACTATCACGAAGTCTGCGGGAACATACGAGTTGCCCACTCGTACACATATGTCTTCAAGTACTCCCAAAGGAACACGGAGTGACCGATCTGCAAGCCGTAAGCACATGGTTGTGTATGCTAGGGGGCATCTAAATAGCTTCTCGTATACCACTCTTGGCATGATGTTGATGCTTGCACCGAAGTCACAGATTGCCTCATTAAAGTTAGTACTTCCAATGGAGATCGGAATGACTGGTCTCCCTGGATCGCCCTTCTTGATTGGCGAGTTGAGTCAATCCATGACCCCTTCGATGGATCACTCCGGCTATCTTCTACATTGAATATATCAACAAGATTTGCGCTTTCGAGCTCTTCGGGTTGTCCCGCGGTTTTTACCTTGGCCGGTGGAGGGAGCAAGGTTAACAAGCCGTTGTACCTGTGACTCAAGTATCTTGTTGAAGCTGAAGCTGACTCTTGATGGCATTGGAAAAGCCATCCATTCTCGTTGCGAGTGTCTCTAGGACCTTGTCATTTGATGTCGGCTTCTTGGACGATTGTCCATCATCTTGCCTTGATTCAAGCACTAACTCTCTCAAAGGCGGTGGTTGTAATTATTGTAGGAGGAGTTGTTACCTTGATAGTTGCCTGAATAATTGCACGAGTAGTTAGGCCTCTGCTGTTGATTCCAACCTTGATTCTGCGAGGACGGTAGTAATTATTATTGTTGTTGTTATTGAGGTAGTTCACATCCTCCTTCACTTTCGCGGTTAGCACCTTGTGTGCCCAGTCCTCCACACTCTTCACATGTCATGCGAGCATCATGTATATGCATGACTTCTTTCTTCTCTCGGGACTCTCTCATCGAGCCTCTTCATCGCCAGATCCATTTTGGCGAGACGGCATGTCTACCTCCTTCAGCGATGCATTCCTCCACCTCTCTTGCGGGTCTGCGTTCTTTCTTCACTCCAACCTTGGTTGGATGCCATCTTCTCCACAAGAGCCGTGGCCTCGAGGAATAGTGAGTGATAAGAATGCACCTCCGGCGCGGCATCCATCGTTTCACGTGTCTTTGTTCTTGAGCCCATGGTAGAATGTCCGCATAAGCGGCCAATTCTCCATGCCATGATGAGGACACTCGAGGATGTAATCTTGAAAGCGCTCCCAAGCATCGGGACAGCCTCATCATGGTGTTCTTTGAAAGCTTGATATCTTCCCACGAAGAGCATTTGTCTTGCCCATGGGGAAGAACTTCGCCAAGAAATTGGTGGAACATAATGCCCACGTAGGATTCTTCTCCTTATTGGCGTAGAACCACGCTTCGCTCTCCCCAAGAGTGAGAATGGGAAGAGGCAAAGTAGTATAGCATCTCTGGGGACATCCTTGATAGTGAATGTGCTACAAATCTCCGAAAGTGTTGGAGATGAGCACTAGCATCTTCATGGGCCTTCCCACGAACCGGCTTGCTTGCACCATGTTGATTAGCGCAGGCTTGAGCTCAAAAGCTCCTTCGATGTCCGCACTGGTCCAAGTACGAATGTTGTCCGTAGTTGGAGCCGAGAACTCGCGGAGTGACTTGTTCGCCATGGCTTCAAACGCTGGTGTCAAGTCTCGCACGAAAGGTTGACTTTACGCTTCGACAAACTTCCAAGTTGAGTTGATGATGATGATTGATTGGTCTTCTTCAACTTGCTTCGGCCTTCCCGAATAAAGCTTCGGATTGTCAATATAATTGTCGGGAAGAATTGTCTTGATTACCCCGCATAAGATACACAAGTAGACAAAACAAGGGTAATCCCGTAGAGATGGGTTAGTACGACAAAGACAACTCAATCACATTATCTAGTGCAATGCTTTGCTCATTATCCATTGGCTTTCAACCTTCCCCGGCAACGGCGCCAAAAATACTTGTTGACATTTCTAACGCCACTCGGTGTTAGGTTGTCATCCCCAACATGGCGCCAAAAATGCTGGTACTAAATAATGCAACTGCTACTAGAAATAAATATGGGATCCGCAAGCGCACGAGATAATACCGATGTAGCATTTTAACCAGGAGTATCCAGGTATCGTTATTTATATTTTTACCACTTTGGGAAGGGGATGCACTTTGGATAATGAGTGATGAGCAATGCACATGCTTTGTAATGGAGAGCTTAACCTTGTCTCGTATCGATCATCTCATACGGGGTAAGTGTCACATAAAATATAGGAATGAATGATAAATGACATAAGATAAATGAGAGCATTTAGCCACATAAAATAATAGTAATAAGCCATCTCAACTTAGCACTCTAAGCTTATAACACTAGCATGGACTAGGACGATCTAGGGTATAATCCTATGTTATTCTAACTATAAGGTCAAAGCATACAATGATTAGTGCAAGAACATCTAGCAATCATGGCGGGAAAAGGTTACACCTATGCATAGTGATATTACTAGAGAAGACAAGAGACATAGCAATGACTTCAATGTAATAGGTTGTTCTACTAAGACCTACCAACGGGGATGGAATACAAAGGACTCAACGGAACTGTCACTTCCGCGATCTACCACACGACCCGGCCAATAGGGTGCAATCGCGAGATAAATACAATCTAGGCACCACGCCTACACAATATTTACCACTCACCCATCGATCTAATGAGCAAGCGCTATACGATCCTATGCATAAACATAATTCTAGTCCAACTATGCTAAACATATAATCAAAGTAAACTAAGAACAATATAATTGAGAACATAATCAAATAGAGCAAAGTCAAGTCGATATAATAGAATAGAATAAAGTACTACTCATAGTATCACGAACAATGATGAATATTACAAGAATGTAGAGGGGAATTACCAAGAACTCCGACAGATCCGGACTCCAAGCTAGGCTTGATTCCCTCTAGATCTATTCCTATGTAGCTATGCTACTAAACTATGGAGCTCTAATTGAGATGGTGGCTCTGGCTTCTCTGAATTCTGATGAGAGAATGAACTCTTGAATGAATTAGGGTTTCACCCAGGGGCCAGGGGCTCTGAATATATAGCCCCCTAGGATTAACCACAGCCCTCGGATCAAACCGACCTAAATGGACGATAATTATTCATCCTCAAAGGCGGTGGAGGCAGGATCCACGAGACTCCACCTGATTGGTGGAGGTGGGGAGTCGGCCGACTCCCCCCCTGGGTCGGCCGACTGGCCACCCCCAGGTGGGCCCCAGCTTCCGGGGTTTGCCTTCGGAGTCTTCTAGATTATACAATTTTACCCGTTCGGTCTTTATCTCTATGTAATCATGACGTGTGGGCCTCCTTTGGTTCTCTTTCGATAACCCCTGCGAAATAGACAATCACCAAAACTCGTGGAATTAATCGGTGTAACCCCTATATCTAACAGGTGAACTCATATTAGTCCTTTCTCTTCTGCGTTGACGGTATAAAATTGATACTTAAGGACCGTCAACGGCACCGTAACCCGGCTTCCGGTTCATCCCGCATCGCGCCCGCTTACCAAAAATGGCCCACTTGGAGCTCCCGATTCCATGGCACGGCTCACCGGAGCAGCCGTGCCGTCCTACCTATTTAAAGTTTGAGAATAGGTCGAGGGCGTTGCGCCCCCGATGCCTCTAATCATTGGCTTTACCCGATAGAACTTGTAATGGGCTCCGGCTATCCCGAGGGAAACTTCGGAGGGAACCAAAAATGCTACTAGATGGTTCGATTAGTCTTTCGCCCTATACCCAAGTCGACGAACGATTTGCACGTCGGTATCGCTTCGAGCCTCCACCCAGAGTTTCCTCGGCTTCGCCCCGCTCGGGCATAGTTCACCATCTTTCGGGTCCCGACAGGCGTGCTCCAACTCGAACCCTTCACGAGAAGATCGGGTCGGCCGGCGGTGCGGCTTTTGAAGGCCTCCCGCTCGTCGGCTTCCTTGCGCATCGCGGGTTTGAACCCGTCGACTCGCACGCATGTCGACTCCTTGGTCCGTGTTTCAAGACGGGTCGGATGGGGAGCTCGCGAGGCCGTTGCGCGCGAGCGCCCGAGGGCGCGCCTTGCGGCGCGGGATACCGGCCGTGCCGGCGACGGCCGCCGGAGGCACCTAGGGCCCCGGGCTTAGGTCGCCGACGCGGCCGACAACGATCCACGCCCGAGCCGATCGGCGGACCAGCGAAGCCGTTCCGCATACGACCGGGCGCATCGCCCCCCCGATCCGCTTCCTCCCGGCAATTTCAAGCACTTTTTGACTCTCTTTTCAAAGTCCTTTTCATCTTTCCCTCGCGGTACTTGTTCGCTATCGGTCTCTCGCCTGTATTTAGCCTTGGACGGAGTTTACCGCCCGATTTGGGCTGCATTCCCAAACAACCCGACTCGTTGACGGCGCCTCGTGGTGCGACAGGGTCCGGGCCGGACGGGGCTCTCACCCTCCCAGGTGTCCCTTTCCGGGGAACTTGGGCTCGGTCCGTCGGCGAGGACGCCTCTCCGGACTACAATTCGGGTGTCGAAGATGCCCGATTCTCAAGCTGGGCTGGTCCGGTTCACTCGCCGTTACTAGGGGAATCCTTGTAAGTTTCTTCTCGTCCGCTTATTTATATGCTTAAACTCGCGGGTAGTCCCGATCGACACAGGGTCGCGGTCCGAAGCGGCGAAGCGCTGCGGTGCTCGATGGGTCCCGAGGGCCGATACACCGGCCGCGTGCCGGGCGGCGCACCGAGAACAACTAGATGTCGCCCACCACGTGTTGTGCCCGACACGATCGCCGGCGGCCCCAACCGGCCCACCGTGCCATGCGGCACGGGAGCCAAACACCACGTCCCTCCCCTAGGGTGGTTTGGGAGTGTCTTTTGGCGTGACGCCCAAGCAGACGTGCCCTCGACCAGAAGGCCTCGGGCGCAACTTGCGTTCAAAAACTCGATGGTTCG
>JAENPR010001664.1:60000-75000 GCA_018135685.1 Themeda triandra | reverse complement strand
ATGCACATGCTTTGTAATGGAGAGCTTAACCTTGTCTCAGATCGATCATCTCATACGGGGTAAGTGTCACATAAAATATAGGAATGAATGATAAATGACATAAGATAAATGAGAGCATTTAGCCACATAAAATAATAGTAATAAGCCATCTCAACTTAGCACTCTAAGCTTATAACACTAGCATGGACTAGGACGATCTAGGGTATAATCCTATGTTATTCTAACTATAAGGTCAAAGCATACAATGATTAGTGCAAGAACATCTAGCAATCATGGCGGGAAAAGGTTACATCTATGCATAGTGATATTACCGAGAGAAGACAAGAGACATAGCAATGACTTCAATGTAATAGGTTGTTCTACTAAGACCTACCAATGGGGGATGGAATACAAAGGACTCAACGGAACTGTCACTTCCGCGATCTACCACACGACCCGGCCAATAGGGTGCAATCGCAGATAAATACAATCTAGGCACCACGCCTACACAATATTTACCACTCACCCATCGATCTAATGAGCAAGCGCTATACGATCCTATGCATAAACATAATTCTAGTCCAACTATGCTAAACATATAATCAAAGTAAACTAAGAACAATATAATTGAGAACATAATCAAATAGAGCAAAGTCAAGTCGATATAATAGAATAGAATAAAGTACTACTCATAGTATCACGAACAATGATGAATATTACAAGAATGTAGAGGGGAATTACCAAGAACTCCGACAGATCCGGACTCCAAGCTAGGCTTGATTCCCTCTAGATCTATTCCTATGTAGCTATGCTACTAAACTATGGAGCTCTAATTGAGATGGTGGCTCGCTTCTACGAATTCGATGAGAGAATGAACTCTTGAATGAATTAGGGTTTCACCCGGGGGCCGGGGCTCGAATATATAGCCCCCTAGGATTAACCACAGCCCCCTCGGATCAAACCGACCTAAATGGACGATAATTATTCATCCTCAAAGGCGGTGGAGGCGGGATCCACGAGACTCCACCGATTGGTGGAGGTGGGGAGTCGGCCGACTCCCCCCGGGTCGACCCGACCGGCCACCCCGCCGGGTGGACCCCGCTTCCGGGTTTGCCTTCTGGAGTCTTCTAGATTATACAATTTTACCCGTTCGGTCTTTATCTCTATGTAATCATGACATGTGGGCCTCCTTTGGTTCTCTTTTTCGATAACCCCCGCGAAATAGACAATCACTAAAACTCATGGAATTCTGTCGTGTAACCCCTATATCTAACAGTGAACTCATATTAGTCCTTTCTCTTGCTGCGTTGACGGTATAAAATTGATACTTAAGGACCGTCAACAAACTCCCCCAAGCTTACCTTTTGCTCGTCCCTGAGCAAAGATAGACTCAGTGATGGATCAGGAGTTGCTACAATACTTTCACTCCTCACAAGTACACATGCGTTCAAACAAGAACTCTCCTCCAGATTAGAGTGAACTATCCTGACTCAAAACTCACTCATATTACCTTTCACCATGGGGCTTGTAACCGTCACTTGGGTCTTGAGTAGTTGAAAGATAGAACGGTCAAGTCAAGCGCCATGTTTCTCGCTCTTTGATCAACTATTATCCCGGAGTTTTTGCAAGATTTTCAAATAAAACTCAGAGTTCCTTGTATGAACCTTTCAAGTCTCTCATTTGTGGTATTTCTGGATCCTCTCCAAGGCATGAGTAGTGTGTGCCTTCTCTCTTCTCTCAAGAATATGTGGTATTTATGGAACTAAGGCATAGTGGAAAGTGCCTTCTCTCTCTCACCCTACTTTCTAATAGGCTTATGTGGAGCTCATAGGTGGGGAGACACTCAAACTCACTTGCATATATTGCACGCTTAAGACATGGATCCAATAGGAACTAAAATAATAAAGTCATATGTGCATGTGAATAAGGAAATGGAATGGATGAAAAGATGATAGGATGATGGTAGTATGATGGTGATAAGAAAATGATTATGAGGGGTACTCAACTGGTGAACATCTACTTCTACACTTGCTCCTTCGAGGATAACATGACTCCTTTATTCGAAAACTTTGAAACTTCTTGAATGGAAGGACTTGGCTACTCTTTTCTTTTTCTTTCTTTCTTCTTTTCTCTCTTTTTTCTTTTTCTTCTCTTTTTTTTTTTTTTTTTAGAGCAACCAATCCTCTGGAAACAAAACTTTAGCAACGGGGATTCATATAACTTGAAATGATAATAACTGGAGCTTTTATGTAGGCAAATAGAACGGCGATGATTATGTCTAGATGTTCACTCCCGAATAGGAGTAGAACCTTTTCTCGGATGAAGTGAAATGAATGGGTATGTATATGTGGATGGATGAATGGATGGATGCGTACTCCCGGTGTAGGAGCAACATAGGTGCGTATCTCCGGGGTAGAGATAGCACAAGTAAGTGGAGAATGCGTACTCCCGGGTAGGAGTAGCATAGGTGCGTATCTCCGTGGTAGAGATAGCACGATATGTGGTGGATATGGATCTATATGTGGGTGGTACTTCTAGGAACAGTAGCACGTAATGAATGAAGTATTTATAAAATGGGTGCGTGCTTCGAGGACAAGTAGCATAGATCAATGGATGGAGAGCACATAGTATTGACTTTAACGCATGACGATTCCTTATGGGTCCACAAAAGATAACCACACTCAATGCCTATAAAGTCTACACTCAAACCTACAATATGATCTATTTAAACAGATGGGTTTTCCTAATCTAGTAAGCATGAATATATGGTCATGTGGTAGGAATTTAAACTCTCATCATAAAGGAACTCATCATGCAGGAATTTAATATTTTTAAAGATAAATTCTCCGAACTCTAGTATCTCTAGGAGCAAGATGGACATGACACTCAAAACCTTCCCATATCATACCCGTCAACCACCTAGACTTAGATCAAGTGTTCGCTACCCACAAGTTTCGTGTTCGTAGCAAATCTCAAATCTAAACAAGTTGTGTCCAAAACTCGGGAGAGTGCAAGGTTGAAAACTAGGTACTTGAAAGGAATTATGGCAGAGCAACTATTCATCATCTCCATGTAGAGTTTATTCTAGGGATCACTTTTAAAGACAAACATTGCAAGAGCTCTCCAAAAGTAGAAAAGATAAATAAGGAAATCTTTTCTGGGTTTCTATGGTTATGCATCTTTTTTAGTTGTTTTAATCAAAGCACACTCTAATAAAGCATAAATAGATAAGTTGGAAACACTTAGCTTGGTACACGGGGGATGCTCTCCCCCAAGCCGGATGTTGACATAGTCTCCGCGATGTTGCCGATGGCATCGAAGACGTTCTAGTCCTCCAGGAGTGTCGTAGATAGTTGCCGTTGGAGACAAGATTCAATTTTCGCGGGCAAAGACTCCGACGGGGGACTGGATGTCCTTCGCTCGTTAGCTCTTCTTGATCCTTGATGTTCTCAGTGAAGCTCAAATAGACAACAAAGCTTGTGGAACTGATTAAGCGTTAGTGATAAAACCTCTAGGCCTTGGTTGTCTAGAACTTTCTTAACTTAGACTTGTTCTAACGATCATAAGAAATATTTTTATCTTTTTATTATTTAAGGAATGCGATTGGGGAAAGATAAATATGCTTTGAGAAATTATTTTTGTGCCACCACGGTGAATGGTTATCCACATGGGGCTTAAAGTTTTTCTCGGATGCAAATGCACAACATCTTTATTTTCTTTTCTAATGCGAGAGATAAAAAAGTAAAGATGCAACTAAGATGCAAATAGGAAAACAAATATGCTAAGGTAAAATTATGATGTTGAAAAAGTGAATTGCTGATAAATACCAAGTTACCTCTTGGCGCGGCGTTCGGTGGTTTTAAGTCCTCCAAACAGACTTGTCATATTCGCTCATTTTTCAAGGGGCGCATTGGCCGGCGCCTCGGATGATGTCGCCTCGTGTGTAGGAATTGATTCTGATTTTTCTTTTACCTTCCACACCTTCTTTGTTGGAGAGGGTGACCTTGAGGAGGAAGCTTCTTGGAGCACTTGGTTTTCTTCGGTAGCACCACTTCGGGTTCTTCTACAATGTTCTTCTCTTCTCGGGTACCGCTCTTCATATCCGAATACTTCTCCCTCATAGTTGGCCCATCCATCTCGTAGTGATGTTCTTCTTGTTCTCGCGACGGGTACGCTGCCTTCTCCTTGCTCTATTCTTCTTGGGCTCCTCGGTGATTATATAATTATTGTTGAAGTAGCGGCGTACCTTCTCGGTGGGAAGGTGGAAATGAATCTCTCCCGTCCCAATATAGATGATAGCTCGGTGGTGTTCGGAATGGTCTTCCTAGGATGATTGGAGGATCATAGTCATCTCCCATGTCAATGACTAGGAAGTCTCGTAGGGACATAATGGTCATCTATCCGGATGAGGACATCCTTCACTTCTCCTTCGACGAAGCGGAATGTCCGGGTCCGCCATCTCGCAAACCGTGCATAGGTAGGCTCCAAAGGCATAGTGTCATATAGATACTCATAAGTTATCTTGGCCATGATGTTGACGCCCGATCCGGTGTCACACACAGCTTTATTGAAAGAGCTTCGTTGATGGAGCATTGAATGGTTGGGACACACGGGTCATCCTTCTTGATCGACGTGGGGATCCGAGTAAGTGGTCATGCTCCCCGTGGACCGGTGACCATCCTCACTGTCTCCGTCTTCTTGGTCTTCTTATTCTTGTTCTTGGTCTTCTTAGCCGGATTCTTCTTCTTCTCACCGTTCTCGCCGATGAGGATGTGGCTTTGGGAACCGCAACACTGTTCTTGAAGAAGAAGGTTTCTCGCTTGCCCTTGATGTTGAAGATGATCTTGGCGGTGTTGGCATACATAATGGCTCCAGCGGTGTTCAAGAATGGTCGTCCCAAAATGACAGGGACCTTTCATCACCGCCCGTATCCACTATCACGAAGTCTCGGGAACATACGAGTTGCCCACTCGTACACATATGTCTTCAAGTACTCCCAAAGGAACACGGAGTGACTGATCTGCAAGCTGTAAGCACATGGTTGTGTATGCTAGGGGGCATCTAAATAGCTTCTCGTATATCACTCTTGGCATGATGTTGATGCTTGCACCGAAGTCACAGATTGCCTCATTAAAGTTAGTACTTCCAATGGAGATCGGAATGACCGGTCTCCCGGATCGCCCTTCTTGATTGGCGAGTTGAGTCAATCCATGACCCCTTCGATGGATCACTCCGGCTATCTTCTACATTGAATATATCAACAAGATTTGCGGTTTCGAGCTCTTCGGGTTGTCCCGCCAGCTTACCTTGGCCGAGTGGAGGGAGCAAGGTTAACAAGTCATTGTACCCGTGACTCAAGTATCTTGTTGAAGCCGAGCTGACTCTTGATGGCATTGGAAAAGCCATCCATTCTGTCTTGCCGAGTGTCTCTAGGACCTTGTCATTTGATGTCGGCTTCTTGGGCCAGTTGTCCATCATCTTGCCTTGATTCAAAGCACTAACTCTCTCAAAGGCGGCCGGTTGTAATTATTGTAGGAGGAGTTGTTACCTTGATAGTTGCCTCGAATAATTGCACCGAGTAGTTAGGCCTCTCGCTGCGATTCCAACCTTGATTCTCGCGAGGACGGTAGTAATTATTATTGTTGTTGTTATTGAGGTAGTTCACATCCTCCTTCGCTCTGGGCGCTAGCACCCGTGTGCCCAGTCTCTCCACACTCTTCACATGTCATGCGAGCATCATGTATATGCATGACTTCTTTCTTCTCTCGGGACTCTCTCATCGAGCCTCTTCATTAGCGGATCCATTTTGGCGGAGCGATGTCCACCTCTTTCAAATTGGTGCATTCCTCCACCTCTCTTGCGGTCCGAGTTCTTTCTTCACTCCAACCTTGGTTGGATGCCATCTTCTCCACAAGAGCCGTGGCCCGAGGAATAGTGAGTGATAAGAATGCACCTCCGGCAGCGGCATCCATCGTTTCACGTGTGCCGTTCTTGAGCCCATGGTAGAATGTCTCGCATAAGCGGCCAATTCTCCATGCCATGATGAGGACACTCGAGGATGTAATCTTGGAAGCGCTCCCAAGCTTCGGGACAGCTCATCATGGTGTTGCTTGAAAGCTTGATATCTTCCCACGAAGAGCATTTGTCTTGCCCATGGGGAAGAACTTCGCCAAGAAATTGGTGGAACATAGTGCCCACGTAGTATTCTTCTCCTTATTGGCATAGAACCATCGCTTCGCTCTCCCCAAGAGTGAGAATGGGAAGAGGCGAAGTAGTATAGCATCTCTGGGGACATCCTTGATAGTGAATGTGCTACAAATCTCCGTAAAGTGTTGGAGATGAGCACTAGCATCTTCATGGGCCTTCCCACGTAACCGGCTTGCTTGCACCATGTTGATTAGCGCAGGCTTGAGCTCAAAAGCTCCTTCGATGTCCGCAGCTGGTCCAAGACGAATGTTGTCCGTAGTGGGAGCCGAGAACTCGCGGAGTGACTTATTCGCCATGGCTTCAAACGCTGGTGTCAAGTCTCGCACGAAAGGTTGACTTTCTGCTTGACAAACTTCCAAGTTGAGTTGATGATGATGATTGATTGGTCTTCTTCAACTTGCTTCGGCCTTCCCGAATAAAGCTTCGGATTGTCAATATAATTGTCGGGAAGAATTGTCTTTTTCATACATTACCCCGCATAAGATATAAAATAGACGAAAGACAAGGGTAAGGTCAGTATGAGTAGAGAATGGTGACGTGCTCAATCTCATTATGTAGTGCAATGCTGCTCATTATCCATTGGCTTTCAACCTTCCCCGGCAACGGCGCCAAAAATGCTTGTTGACATTTCTAATGCCACTCGGTGTTAGGTTGTCATCCCCAACATGGCGCCAAAAATGCTGGTACTAAATAATGCAACCGCTACTAGAAATAAATATGGGATCCGCAGCGCACGAGATAATACCGATGTAGCATTTTAACCAGGAGTATCCAGTATCGTTATTTATATTTTTACCACTAGGAAGGGAATGCACTTTGGATAATGAGTGATGAGCAATGCACATGCTTTGTAATGGAGAGCTTAACCTTGTCTCGTATCGATCATCTCATACGGGGTAAGTGTCACATAAAATATAGGAATGAATGATAAATGACATAAGATAAATGAGAGCATTTAGCCACATAAAATAATAGTAATAAGCCATCTCAACTTAGCACTCTAAGCTTATAACACTAGCATGGACTAGGACGATCTAGGGTATAATCCTATGTTATTCTAACTATAAGGTCAAAGCATACAATGATTAGTGCAAGAACATCTAGCAATCATGGCGGGAAAAGGTTACATCTATGCATAGTGATATTACCGGAGAAGACAAGAGACATAGCAATGACTTCAATGTAATAGGTTGTTCTACTAAGACCTACCAACGGGGATGGAATACAAAGGACTCAACGGAACCGTCACTTCCGCGATCTACCACACGACCCGGCCAATAGGGTGCAATCGCGATAAATACAATCTAGGCACCACGCCTACACAATATTTACCACTCACCCATCGATCTAATGAGCAAGCGCTATACGATCCTATGCATAAACATAATTCTAGTCCAACTATGCTAAACATATAATCAAAGTAAACTAAGAATAATATAATTGAGAACATAATCAAATAGAGCAAAGTCAAGTCTGATATAATAGAATAGAATAAAGTACTACTCATAGTTTCATGAACAATGATGAATATTACAAGAATGTAGAGGGGAATTACCAAGAACTCCGACAGATCCGGACTCCAAGCTAGGCTTGATTCCCTCTAGATCTATTCCTATGTAGCTATGCTACTAAACTATGGAGCTCTAATTGAGATGGTGGCTCGGCTTCTCGAATTCGATGAGAGAATGAACTCTTGAATGAATTAGGGTTTCACCCGGGGGCCGGGGCTCGAATATATAGCCCCCTAGGATTAACCACGGCCCTCGGATCAAACCGACCTAAATGGACGATAATTATTCATCCTCAAAGGCGGTGGAGGCAGAATCCACGAGACTCCACGATTGGTGGAGGTGGGGAGTCGGCCGACTCCCCCGGGTCGGCCGACCGCCACCCCCGCCAGTGGGCCCTGCTTCCCGGTTTGCCTTCCGGAGTCTTCTAGATTATACAATTTTACCCGTTCGGTCTTTATCTCTATGTAATCATGACATGTGGGCCTCCTTTGGTTCTCTTTCGATAACCCCCTGCAGAAATAGACAATCACCAAAACTCATGGAATTCGTCGTGTAACCCCTATATCTAACGGGTGAACTCATATTAGTCCTTTCTCTTGCTGCGTTGACGGTATAAAATTGATACTTAAGGACCGTCAACAGCAAGCAAAGTGATGCCGAGGCGTTTATGTATACATACATATGCACGTACTACCACCGAGCTCGAGAGAGACGGTGCACGGATGACGGACCGAGTACCGAACGTCAAGGCCGCGTCCACGTCCGAGCTGTCCAAGCCGATCGAGCATCATGCTATGCTCGTGCACTCGGACCCAACACGTCTACTCTCCTCATCCAAGCATGCTCGGCCGCAAGTGAGCGCGAGCCGTCCGAGTCATCATGTGACCCGATGAGGTTGCATTCATCTACTCGACCACGACGTCGAGTAATCCACAAGGCTTCAACAATAATTATGTCCTTCAATTCAAGTATTCGGGCATCGCCGGCAAAGGCCGGGGACCGCTTCGGTGCTCGTCTTCTTCGGTCTCACAACGAAGTTGGGGACGGTTGGTGTTCATCTCCTTCGGTCTCACAACGAAGTTGGCGACGAGTCGGTGTTCATCTCCTTCGGTATCACATCGCACGGACTATGTCGAGTGCCGGCTCTCGTCGTCGACGCTTATCGTGATGCCACGTCGCCCCGCCGGTGGCCGTCGTTGAGAGCTTTCTACAGCCCCCGTTCGTCCGCAAGGCCACAATGCCCGCGGCTCGACACCGTGTCCACCCGGCATCCCGCGGAAGTACCAAAGCAAGCAGCTAGGGAGGACGGCGTAGTTCGATCCACATCCACTACGACACGATCCAATGGCTCGTGGACGACCGCTCCGGCCGACGAACCGAGGAAGGTCTACGATCCAACCTACGGGACCATGCGTGGTCATGATCGTGCCTCGCATGCCAAGGCACAAGCGTACACCACGAAGGCCATCGGGCAAAGCAAAGCTAAGAACTTGGAAGCATCAATTGATCATCAATCTACTACGCTTCGGGAAAAATTCCTAGATGGCCGATCTCATCGACATCCATTTGATCGAACACGGCGATCACGCCTCGCCGACTTGCGGACCACGTCAAGCCATCAAGCGAGCTGCATGAGCCATCGTCGAGCTGCTCGAGCCACGAGTCATGTACATATGCTCTACCACGCCGACCGGCAAAATCGCCCAAATTCCTATCCGGCCGTGACTGCGCATATGCCCAAGCGCAGCCTTGCGTTCCCCGACACCTTGCCATGGTGCACGACCGTCTTCGTAACATCTCCGATGGCCCTCTTCGATCTCAACCCGACGATGATGGATTCACTACCGTCTGTCAACGCCGTCGTGGTTGCTCGCTCTGCGCCGCCACCCAATACCGCCTGCATTTAGATCTCGGCGAGTTCTCACCCGGCGCCACGTTCCACCAACGGCCGCCAACTCCAATCAACAACTAGTCAAAGACTAGGAAACATCGTCGTCGCCTCACACGGGCTTGTGTCAAGCGCCGACCTCCATCGTAAACGCTTCGTCATGATTCTACGATGGCCTCGCCGGTGGTGGTTATCGCTTAGCTCCGTTTCCCCACCACGTCCGAGGCTCACGTGACAATGCCGATGCAAGACGGGGAAGGAGGCGCAGATCAATCTACGACAACATGAAGATGCCGACCAGCGGGGACGTTACGGCGACCGACGATGCTGCAAGTCCTATGAGGATGTACAAGCATCAACATGCACACCTTCCGGCAACGTATGGCCTGCGCAGCAAACAACCATGGCCATAAGCGTTTTCTCCGACATTGCCGACTGCGGGACTGTCGACCGAGCGGTCGGCCGGTGTCCGAGCCACGCTCGGGATCCATCGCGTTCTTCCACTCGGCCACGACGTCGTCGATACAACGATTGGAGCTAGCTTCATACACATGAACAAAAAGGATGCAAACTTACACACGTCAACAACAAAGTGAATCTCATCGGCCACCATACCCATGGCATGGTGCACATGGAAGCCATCGTCGGCCCATCGTCAAGCAAGTGCCAAGCCACGTCCACTACCTCGGACATGCTAACCGCTGCCGCGACATGCCGACCACGCCGAGCAAGTCCTCCAAACCGTCGCCGAGCTATCCGCCGGCCCGGGGAGCTACCCAATTCAACATGCGGGCCACCGTCCGGCCCGATCGAGCTGCAAAGCAAGCTGCATGAGCCATCGGGAGAAGACAAGGATAATTCGTCTATACACCAAGAGGCTAAGCCATCCATCATTCAAGGCAAACGAGGCGCCGGAGTTATGAGGACGCAGCGGACGAGCGCAAGACTGAAGGCCGAGTACATGCTACGCTCACGCCGATGTCGAGGCAACAAGACGCCAAACAAGCCGCGCTTATCTACTCGACTACGTTGACACCTCTACTCGGCCACGACGACAACGCTTCTCCGACAACAAGATATTACTCGTATACAAGAGGAGCAGTAGCATCCTCGTCGGCAAGCACAACGATGACCGGTCTAGCGATATATAGCTACGATGGCCAAAAGGTCTACCACCAAACCGGGGGCGGCCTAGCGTCTATTCCCGCCAACCTAGCGTCTATTACGCCAAGACGACCAACAATAGCTAAGATGTTAGTCGTGCCCTTCGCTATAGTACGACGGCCTAGCTAAGATCGGGTTCACAAGAAAAAGCTGTTCCAACCTACCACGCCTAAGTCGTGACATAGCACCCTAGTGCGCAATACGATCGACCAGCAAAGGCGGGGACTCGCCGACCACGACCGGGGTGATTCGGCGACTCGACGCTATTGCACACATAACCACAAGTAACTACGAGATGGGTTAACGGTCGAAGCCCGACCTTGGATCGTGAGACAAGATACTTTGATGGCCATTGTTCGAGCTGCCGTGCAGCATTTTCATCTTTTCGATGGCAAAACAAAATCATCAATTAGCAAAGCTAAGGACTAGCCTGTGACGAAGTCACGTCACCTATTTGGGCCGGGAACTAGTCGATGAAATTCTTCGGTCTCATAGCAAAGCCGGGGACTAAGCTCACAACCAAGTTGTGACTTTGCACCTCATGCAATCTTGTAGCAAAGCTACGGTTTATTTTTCATTCGGGATTATTGCTTCCGGCATAAGCTGATCAACGACACAACATCTTAAGCTTTCATGGCGACACGATCGGCGGCCCCGGAGCTCGGAGGAGACAATACAACGATGCTGGGGTGCCAAGGCAGAGCACATATAGTGCTCCTGGTACAAGTTGGCAGCAAGTTGCTGATGCCGTCGGCTCATCGACGAGCCGTCGTTACGTCGTAGAGCGAGCTATCCGAGCCGCCCGACCAATCAAGCGAGCCACATCACGTAGGCAAACCAAGCAAGGCCATGCATGCCTGCAGGCGTATGCCATGCTATCTCTAAGCGAGCAAGAGTTTCAACGTGTGTTCATGGACAGATACAGGCATACCGATAAACCATAAGAAGGCCAAGCACTTCCACGTACGCCTATGAAGACCAAAGGTCATATGTATGCCGTGCATAGCAGCCGCAAATCACCAAGAACCAACTACAATTTCGCCCAATCATGGCTCACCTATCGAGTGTAACTGCGCACGCACTCGGGCGACCACGCCCCACGCTGGCCGGACTCCGGCACAGTCAAGGAAGAGCTCGACGAATACTCGAGTCTCCGACCACTCCGGCCATGGACGATCTACATGAGCAGTCTAATTGACTAGCCTATTTACCAAACACCGATCAACAAGCATGCTAGACGAAGGTGTGTCATGCTACAGCTCCATGCAAGTGATGACGTCCACCGAACATGCATATATTCATGCATAGCGAAAAGCAACGCGGCCTGGAAAGACTACGCCGCCGTGCTCTTTTCTGCGTTCATGAGAATCGAGGCAAGTGAGCCGGCGAGCGGTCAAGCAAGCCCGCTGAGCGAGCTGCTGTCCATACCGTCGAAGTCAAGCCGATCAAGTCACCAGCAACAACGGACTATCCTCAACACGCCTCGCTGTACCCCCAGCATGAGCCATCCTAGATGGGATCCGACCACGTCCGAGCTATCTAGCGAGTCATGTCAAGCCTCTGGCAAGCCGTCTGAGCTGTCGATCGAGCCGTCCGAATCATCACCCTCGTCTCCAACCTCGTGCTGCCCGGGAACTACTTTGACCATTCGGCTGGTCAACCACGCGTGCATCAAATCTAGAAGCTAAGTCATGTCTTCATTCTTCTGGTTCAAAATACCCTCTTATATATCTACATTTAAGCCGGATATCTACACATACACATATCCATCATTCTTGGTGCTTGTTATGCTTGTTGCGACCCTTCTTGTTGATAATCACCAATCCAAACAAGCAAAGCAAGACCAAGTTGTATATCGTATATACATATATGCACGTATTGTCTCCAGAGCTCGGAGGGGGACGGTGCGTAGTCCAGGTGCAAGGTCAATACTGCGTCCACGCCCGGCTGCAAACAAATGGCGAGCAGTCCGAGTCATAATGTGAGCTGTTCAAGCCACGTTTATCCGTCCGGCCAAGTCATAATGTGAGCTGTTCAAGCCACGATTATCTGTTCGGCCACGATTACTTCACTCGACTCCAATAACGATTACGTTTTTCTATTCTGAATCTTCTTCGCACGAGCATCGCCGGCAAAGCCGCGGACCACTTGGCATTCGTCTTATTCAGTCTCAGAGCATAGCTGGGGATTGGTCGATGTTTATATTCTTCGGTCTCACAGCAAAGCTCGGACTGGGCTCACAGCCAAGCTGTGACTTTGCACCACGAGCAATGTTGTAGCAAAGCTACAATTTTTCAAACCATTGACTTAGTTTTTCAACCGGGTTTATTGCCTTTTGTTTTGCCATTCGTTTTGGATTGTTTTGCACCTTATGCACAAAGTCGGTTTATTTCACAACAAACTTCTTAATGCAACAGACCTACATGCTTCTTATTTGACACGGACGCGTGGCATTTGGGAATGCATTTGTCAGGTTGTTCGCTTCCTATTGACATGGACGCGTGCCATAGGACTGCGTTTTTCTGGTTGGTCACTGACCACCAATCCGAGCACGATAAAATCCTGCTCTATTTACGGCATATTTCTCCGTTCCCATTGACTTAGTCCCACGGATGAACCGGGGACCGGGTACAAGAGGCACAGCTTCTTCATCCCTCTTAATAAAGATAAGATTGTTGATGGCTCACTTTGGACAGATGGTAAAGGGGGCCCGACCGACCAGCTAAGCTCCGGTCGGGGTTATGGCTTAGCCATTTTCCCCTACTTCACTTTTTCGGCAACTACCATTTTTCTCGGAATGATGCGAAGCGTCGACCAGAACACGGCACAGTTGTGGTCCCTTGAGAGACTTTGTGCCAAGCACCAGTCCACATAATTACGCGTCTTACGCAAGGGTGTATCAAAGATGCATCAGTATTTGCCGCCTATTTTAGCCCTGTGCACAGCTGGGGACTGGAACTGTGGTGAAACGCCACAACTCCCCATGGTAAAACCATGGATTTAGAGCTGGCCTTTTTTCACTCGACACATGGCCCTTGGGGCTTGGTTGGTACGCTAAGCTACACTCCAAGCAAATGGCACAGCCGTTTTTCCCATCTTCACCTTTGCGGATTTGCCATGTTCACTAGTCAGCAACTAAGTTGTTTGCCTAGACACAACTAAGTTGTGGTCGATATTTTCACTCAGCATAGCTGGGGACTGGTCGGCAGTAATGCTACACAGTAGTATAACCGTCAATTCACCCTATTAGCATGAGTCCTTGCTCCTAGCAAATAAGGATTTAATATTTTTCACTCAGCTAAGCTGGGGACTGGTAGATAGCTTAGCTACTAACCACCTGGATATCGTAGCTTGGATCAAAGATCATTAACCAGCTGCTCGTCGCCCGGACTTCAACATCAACTTCGTTGGGTACGTTGTCAGCAAAGTTGGTGATTACCCGGCGCTCCTCTCCTTCGTGCAGGCGTCACCAACGGAGCTGGTGATCGCTCGGCGCTCGTCACCTTCATATGGGGCGAAGCTAGGGACTGCTCGGTTTCCATCATCATGCAAGAGTCACCAGCACAGCTGGGAATTCGGCGTCCAAGTACGACTCCATCTTCTTGGGCGACCACAACAGGAAGCGAGCCTGTCATTATTTTGCATCAAGCGTATATGCATGTATCCAAGCATCAGCAAACCTACTGTACTTTCGTGCGACGCCAGGAGCAAGCAAATAAAAGCCTTGATCAACTTTTGTCTTGCCATTAATCAGCAAGCAAGCATCGCCATGCTATCATGGCTGCTCGTACATGTGCTGTGCGTCAGCTATGCATGTCAATCAAGTTTCCTACTCGCTGATTCCAGCACCAAGCTACAAGCTGGTCTGCGAGCTGTTAAGTAACGCCAAATATTCCATCTCATCGGCAATGTGCAGCGCCAAACAACAAATCAAGCAACCAAGGAAGCATTTGCACGGGGGGCGACATGCATCCACTCACGGGTATATATGCAGATCCACGGCAAAGCCGAGGACTTTTCTTTCCAGCGAAGCTGGGGACTTCAACCATAGCTACGGAGCTATGAACTACTTTTAAGCGTAGCACTAGCATCATATTCTCCATGTTCAGATGATCAGCAGAGCTGGGAACTGAGACCAAGCCATGACTAAACACTATTATGGAGCTATAGTTTATGTTATGATGAAAACTCCGGTCGGCAAAACGGAGCTCGTCACTAGAACCATAGCGAAGCTATGGTGCACATTCCTCG
>JAENPR010001664.1:27500-42500 GCA_018135685.1 Themeda triandra | reverse complement strand
GGCCGGGTGTGGGTCGCGCGCTTCGCGCCATCCATTTTCGGGGCTAGTTGATTCGGCGGTGAGTTGTTACACACTCCTTAGCGGATTTCGACTTCCATGACCACCGTCCCCGCTTTGTCTTAATCGACCAACACCCTTTGTGGGTTCTAGGTTAGCGCGCAGCCGCACCGTAACCCGGCTTCCGGTTCATCCCGCACGCGCCGCGCTTACCAAAAATGGCCCACTTGGAGCTCCCGATTCCATGGCACGGCTCACCGGAGCGCCGTGCCGTCCTACCTATTTAAAGTTTGAGAATAGGTCGAGGGCGTTGCGCCCCGATGCCTCTAATCATTGGCTTTACCCGATAGAACTCGTAATGGGCTCCGGCTATCCCGAGGGAAACTTCGGAGGGAACTAGCTACTAGATGGTTCGATTAGTCTTTCGCCCCTATACCCAAGTCGATGAACGATTTGCACGTCGCATCGCCGAGCCTCCACCAAGAGTTTCCTCGGCCGCCCCGCTCGAGCATAGTTCACCATCTTTCGGGTCCCGACAGCGTGTGCTCCAACTCGAACCCTTCACGAGAAGATCGGGTCGGCCGGCGGTGCGGCTTTTGAAGGCCTCCCGCTCGTCGGCTTCCTTGCGCATCGCGGTTTCGTAACCCGTCGACTCGCACGCATGTCAGACTCCTTGGTCCGTGTTTCAAGACGGGTCGGATGGGGAGCTCGCAGGCCGTTGCAGCGCAGCGCCCCGAGGGGCGCGCCTTGCGGCGCGCGGATACCGGCCGTGCCGACGACGGCTGCCGGAGGCACCTAGGGCCCCCGGGCATAGGTCGCCGGCGCGGCCGACAACAGTCCACGCCCCGAGCCGATCGGCGGACCAGCAGAAGCCGTTCCGCATACGACCGGGGCGCATCGCGCCCCGATTCGCTTCCCTCCCGGCAATTTCAAGCACTTTTTGACTCTCTTTTCAAAGTCCTTTTCATCTTTCCCTCACGGTACTTGTTCGCTATCGGTCTCTCGCCCGTATTTAGCCTTGGACGGAGTTTACCGCCCGATTTGGGCTGCATTCCCAAACAACCCGACTCGTTGACGGCGCCTCGTGGTGCGACAGTCGAGGTCCGGGCCGGACGGGGCTCTCACCCTCCCAAAGGCGTCCCATTCCGGGAACTTGGGCTCGGTCCGTCGCCGAGGACGCCTCTCCGGACTACAATTCGGGTGTCGAAGACGCCCGATTCTCAAGCTTCGGCTGGTCCCGGTTCACTCGCCGTTACTAGGGGAATCCTTGTAAGTTTCTTCTTGTTGACGCAAAATGTGACCGCCCTGCGTCTCACACACAAAGCCGGAAAGCCTAGCTTCAATCGGGTGCCCGGTGTCGAATCCGGTGGCGTGCCATCGATTTGACCTGAAAATCGACAAGGGGTAAAACGGTAAGATCAAAAAACTGGAACGTGCCGGGTGAGACCGACAGTTCCATCTTTACGGCCCCGAAGCCACTTACGACGACACATAGCTATAGAAGCTATCTCGCAACAGTTGCGCTTCATTCGGCTAAAGTAACATAACGATGTAACAGAATGAACTTGCCGAATGCGGTAAACGAAGACATGTTTGAACAAGATTAAATTATTAAAGCATATCAAACTATATCTCGGGTTTAAAGCATCATCAAGCACTAGTAACTAAAGATAAGTAACTTATAAATATAAATCTACTAAATAACACATGCATAGGCTACTCCAACTAGTCTCGCCGCACGTCTAGCCTTCATAAACCCGTCAAGCATAAACCCAAGCAAGCTAATCCACCGCATGATACCACTCGCTATGAATTCACACCACTCCTTACTACTAGATCAATCCACCGCATGATACAATCTAACAATAAAGAGCTAAAAGCACGTAATTACCTAACAGATCTATAAATACTCGCTACATGTATAAGCATAACCGTATCGGCAAAATTGCCGAATCGGGGTCCATGAAGAAGGAACAAACAAGTAACATGTAAAAAGAACCTATCGATTAAACCGATCTCTAGTCCACCGGATGACTAGCTCTAGAGTAACCCAAAGACCTGCATCTCCGCATGGTACCCGGTCCCGTCAAGGCTTATCTACATCTAACGTGAATGAACCCGCAACACGTGACAATCTAGATCGATCTAATTCGGCTATATGAGCTTGATCTACTTGAATATCGAATAAGCATGAAAGGAACGATCAACAAGCCGAAAGAGCATCAATCTAGATTGGGCAAAAGAGTGTTGCAAATAATTAAACATTAAATAAAGCAAGCAACACGTGATAACTTAATGAATCTATTAGATCTTGCCAAATCTAAGAGAGCCGATAACTATCTTTACTCATGTCTTAATCCGCCGCACGATACAAGGCACAAGCAAAAACTTCCCATCATTAAGCTTAAATCCGCCGCACGATACTAAGCAAAACGGATGAGACTACTTGCATCATAATCTAAATCTGCCGCACGATACTAGACATGATAGCAAGGTTGCCGGACTTACGGAGGTCGACGGATCGATTGGCCCTCTCGAAGAACTCGACGACACGACTAAAGGACTCGAAGGGTGGCGCGTAGCCGGTTGTATTGATTTGGTTGTGAACCCTTATTACAATGGTCGAGGGTTTATATTTATACCCTGGACAAAACATGAGTCCTAAGCACTTACGAACTATCTAACCAAAATTGGAAAGACAAAGACACGCTAACTCTATCCATAATCGGAGTCCTTGATCATCACGACTCCTTCCCTTTTCGATCGCTTCCTTTTTCCTTTCTCCGCCTTCAAATAAAGCAGTTGCCGACCGCTTGGCCATTTGCCGAACACATGGAAATTAGCCGACCGCATATGCATTTGCCGAATTCCTCTCTCTCGCGCTCGCGGGTCCACCTCGTCATATTCCCCGACCAAATTCGGTGTTAACACATGCCCCCTCAATTTCGAGATAAAAGGATTTTATTTCGAAATTGACCGTATCGCCGCCTTTCATCTAGGTCAAGACCGCCGACACCCGCAGCCGCCACTTGAGATCTGCGCTTGTTGTTGTCTTCGATGGCGACGGAGACTTCAACCAACTCCATTATGGCAACCGGAACTCAAGAAGAGCTTCTAGAGGTAACCCTACTTGCTTTACCTATTCGGCAATTCTTTCGAATCAATTTCCGATGCACCTTTTGATCCATTCGCTTCAATTTCTTTTTAAAGGAAATGAAGAATGAGATCTTGATCTCCAATCTTGCGTGTCCTGGATCATTTTTTCTTGGTCCGCGGGGAGACCCCAATCCAAGGGAATTTATTGAAAAGGAAACCCCGAGGATCCCCTTTAAGTCTAGGATTTCTCCCCCAAACAAGATGGTCAATACTTTCAAAACATGGCCCCTTCCTTCAATCACAGGATGGCGTGATTGGTACCGTAGGATGCAGTCCGGGAGCGTGATTTTTGGGAATCTCAAGATATTCAGCATTGTTTGGAGCTTTCTTTAGCCGAAATGCCTAGGAATGACTCCCTCCCGATAGCCGCTTCCCACTTCTCGGTCCGACGCCATCAATGCGTTCATCTTCGGTCATGGCCCAATGTCGATCACTCTCTCGGACATCTTTATGATGACCGGTTTAAACATTACCAAGCCAACATACCCATTCAAATACAAAAGCACCAGCTCACGGAAGGCGATCAAATCGGGAGGAGGTCGGGCCAAGTATGTCCAGACTTATGCTTCAACCGGCCCCGTGTCTCGATAAAGAGTATAGGGCATTCATGAACATGTGGTTATGCATTCATTTTCTCGTGGCAAGTCCAATGAGCCCACTCGAATCACATAGTGATGGCTGAAGAATTGGCTACGTGCAAGCCGATTCCTTTGGGCAAATATCTCGTCGGGAGCTTTCTACCACATGATGCACCAGACATCGGATGAGGAATCGGGGTGAAATCTCCCGTGTCAATGGACCATGGTGGCTCCTCCGGATGTGGTTGCAACTATATATGCATCGATTGTCTCGTAGATCTCCACAATCTGAACTTTCCTTCAATCAATTATCTTTGAAGGTGAAGACCCCGATATACAAATCTTGTCGACATATGGAGAGGCTGCATCTTCAATCATTATTGACTTAGACCTGGGCCATCTTTTCAAGATCTTCTACAAGGGATTCAACCACATGATCTGGTTTCCCTACGGGAGAATGAAAATTTAACTCTCCCCGCAGATTCAGCTATGAGTTGGGCTGCATAGATGATGATTCCAGGGACATTTTCAATTCTTTCATTAAGCCCCGTGCTCGCCCAAGAGAATTTCACCATGGTCGGTTGATAAGCTCAACTTATGAATTTTATAATCCAAACATGGTTGCCGGCGGTTTGGACTCGGTCAATTGCCTCCAAGGCCATATTTTTCAAGCATCATCGGACCCGGGAGTCTTTGCTTGAATATCACCGAGGCCAATAAAGTTTTCAATCTTGGATGCAAGCTTCCAATATATGAACCCAACCCTCTGGTGATAATTGAAGCCGCTCATCCTTCATTCAACCTCTGGTGGCAGGAATGGCATTCTCACATATTCAGAGCACAAGTCCACCCTTTATGCCAAGTCTTAATGCCCTCATTCTCCTCTGATGATGAGGTACATGCTTATGGCTACCTTTTACCTTATGTCTCTGTTCCGTTTCTAAACATCTCTTTTGAACAGGACATTGCTCCTCCAAGTCCTCTAGAGGTTCAATACTGGCAGCCCGGCCCTGTTGCTGCTCTGGGGCATGATGCTCCAAATATGAAAGCATTCAACAAGACACTGGCCGATGATACGGTGCTCTGAAGGACCTCAAAAGAAAAACTCCTTCCTCCCCTATCAAGGACACCGCAATTCCCAAGAAAACAAGATCAAAGAAAGCTAAGCCACTCCCTCGGGTATGAATGTTTTTGACCCTTTATCTTCCACCCGCAAATATATTTTGCACTTATCACTTTCTTTCAACAGTGCGTGCCAACCCTCAAAGTCCCGACAGGGTAGTGATCTTGGAAAACTCTCCTGGAGCCTCTACTTGGTCAAGTAAACGCTAATGAGCCTACCGAGTAGCATGCACCGTAGTAGATGACCAAGCGAGTGAACAAGGAGCAGCAGAAGAATTTTCCTCTCATCAAGCTGATGAACAAACAGAAACGGCAACAAACATCCCCCTTCATCAGTCAAATGAACAAGGAGGACCCCTTCTCCAAGAACTTCAAGTTTCAACAACCCTGACAATTCAGGATGTACCAAGCCATGATATTGTCAATCCCGAAGTGACTTGTGGTATCAACCACTCAACATATTGATGTTACTCGGAGGCAATTGATCAAGTAATTGCCGAAGAGGTATCATTCTTATTCCACTCGGCTATTTTTATTCGGACCGAATCTTTTGGCTAAACCCTTCCTTGTTCACCAACAGGACACTGCTCACCCTCAAGCCGCTTTTTCCCTTATCGGCCAAGAGTATCTTGGGGATAAAGATGATGAAGTTTCTTCCAACCAGCAATTATCGTCGAAAGTCAAGCCAAGCTAAAGGATATAATCTCATTTCGAAAAAGGACATCGTTGCTTTGGCCCAAGATTCGAGACAAAATAAGGGAAATAGCGAGCTTATTGATCAAGAGCTTCCTCTAATCTCAAGGCCGCCATAGATGCTTTATCACACCTTGATGATCATTTTGCCGCTATCAAGAGAGCACACAAGAATATGTCCACCAAAGTTGATCTCGGAAAAAGAAAGGCGGCCAAGGAACAAAGGGCCAAGGAGCTCTACTCGATATCAAGTCAACCGAGCACCTCTTGAGCACCTTAGAACCAGAGCTGCAGTCATGAGAGAAGAAAAACCAAACTTGAAGCTCAATTAGCTCAACCGAATGCCAACATTCAATCTCATGAAACTAAGCTCGCAAATCTGCCATCTCTTGATTCGGCTAAATCCAAAATACAATCGAGTCATCAAGGAGACGCGGCAAATCAAAAGCAAAGCTGTCCAACATCCAAGACTCGAAGAAGAGGACAAAAAGCTCTTGATGAAGCCAACCGAATCAAGATTGATGCTCTTGCTGTTATCAATTCTTTCCTAAATGTATAGATGCTTGGCTTGTATTTGAAGATGCGTACACTTAGGCTTGACCCCTGTCATACTTGAAAACAATTTCTTTTCTCTTGAAAAGTAGATAATCTTCATTTTTCTCTTTCTTCTCTGCTTCTGTTGCTATTCGGCTCTTCCAATTATGACTGCACTCATAGATGTGTATATCAGCCGAACGTAACTGTTGCTGCCTCAAGTGCCATTTTTAGCCGAATAGTTCTCATCAGCTATTTAGCCGACCGAGCGTATGGTAACTGAATCGCCAGCAGTGATGGGCTCGGCCCAACTCAACATCGGCCCACAAGTGTGGAAACCCTATCCTGCCGCTTGGCTTTCCCGCAGTCTCGCCACGGCTCCCACGTTCATAAATAAGATCAGTCGGCTCCCACCATCATCACATCAAGCGCAAAGCGGCCTATCTTCCTCAATCTCTTCCACTTCCTCCTTGCTTTCAAGCCCAAAAAAACCCCCACCATCACCAATGGCGAGCGGCGGAGATCGCAACAAGCGTCCCGCCCGGGACGAGGCGGAGGGAAGCAAAGAACCGGCACCGGCGGTGAGATCTTTAACCCCTTGAGTTGTGGTATCTCGATAATTTTACCCGATCCGAGTTTCGCCCTCTTTGCGGTTGTTCATCTTCTCGATCCGTTTCGGGGCTCGGGGTCGCCGGCGAGTATGCCGCCAACTTCCGAGGCGGGTTGCCGGCCGGCACCCACACCGCTCCTTCGCTTCCGCTCCCGCTCCCGCGGCGGACGCGGCGGAGGGAAGCGGCCGTGGTGGTCGCCGTCTGCAGTGAAGAGATAACCTTCCTATCTTGTTTGCGGTTTCTTCTTGTCTAGCCGATCTTGATTGCACCTTGTTTGTAGGACGGCGAGGATCGGCACGGGCCAATGGCGCTTCTTGGCGCCGGCCGCGGCGTTCGACGCTCCGCCCCGCGCGGCTCCGGCTCCCCGGCTCCTGCCCCGCTCCGTCATCGGCCTCCGCCTCGGCCTCATCGGGGTCGGCTCCTTCGTACGTTCCCATATGGGAGAGGAACAACGAGGAGATCCCACCGTACGCCGCTACGATGCCGCCGCGTACCGCCGCGAGAGGATGAGGCGATGGAGCTTCTTGGTGAGGAAACCAAGAAGTTCGGGATCGCTCGCCGGAGTTGGAGGACAACCGCCGCAAATGAGCGAGGCCATCACCGCATTTGCTCTTTGCCAATCGCTTTCGACTCCCGTTCTCCCCAATCCGTCTGCTCACTGATCCATCTTATTCTTTCTTTGCAGACCTCTCCGCGGAGCTGGAACGCCTGAAGGTGGCGGCGACGGCGGCGGCCAACCACGTGAACGCCCAGGGAGCGACCCTGGCAGATCGCCTTGAGGCGATTCCTGGTCAGGTCGATCAGGTTGCCCTCCATGGCGTGCGCCTCGGCACCTCCCTCGGCCTGGCGGGGATGTCGTCCTGGACCGGGGACGACTACGCTCCGATGCCGACCGGCTTCCGCGGCGGTCTTCCCCATGAGGTCGACGACATCGAGGGCCTCCTGGCGGGGTACGACGCCCACGCCGACGCCATGGCCAACGCCACCAACCCGGAGTCCGTCCTCAACAAGCTCTTCAATGAAAAAGAGGAGTAGCTTGTATTAGGATTGGCGCGGGTTGTAAAATAAAATTTTAATGAAGAATGTTGGTCCTCTTCTTGTTCTTGCTTGTTTGTGACGACATTCGTCTCCGTCACATTTGCTTCTTTGCAAATTTTTCCTTAGCTAGAACTCGATCGCAACACTCTTCCCGAACGAAAACTCCCGAATCGCATGACATCATTTTAGCCGATTAGATCTCGGTCTGTTCCATGACTTGACGGTTTGTAGCGTAGTACTTCAATTCCCTTTATCTTCTCCCGATAAACCTATCACCGAGAGATAAGATCAAACTGTTCACTTATAAAAATCGACTAAAGGCGATACAACCGTATCGGCTATTTTTGTTCTCAAGACGATACACACGATATCGGCTATCTTTCCACTAGAGGCGATAATATTATCGGCTATTTCTCTCCAACTTCTTTCCTTTGCTCGAAGGCGATTTTATTCAATCGGCTATACCACGCTTATGTCATAATCACAATTAAGATCCAACTTCGATACTTGGATAAAACTTCTTAAGGTATCTCGCCATTGATGGCTCTAGTAAGTTCTTCTCCAAACAGCGTTTTTAGTATATACGCATTGCCGTGCACAACCGACAACCCGAAAAGGTCCTTCCCAATTCGGAGACCACTTGCCGAATATTCTTGTCTTTGGTACCAATTGGCAATATTGTTTTCCAAACCAATTCTCCTTCGCAAATTGCTTAATTTTAACTCTCTTGTTATAGTACTTGGCAACACGTATTTTATTCTTCTCAATGTTCTCCAAGGCCTTAAGACGAATCAAATGCAAATCTTCTAACTCATCCATCATCGATCCTTATAATCTTTTTTCGTCGAGTCCTTTTGTAACTCAACTCTCCTTGATCCCGATTGCAACTCCCAAGGCATTATAGCATTATGCCCATAAACCAACTCATATGGAGATGCTTGTGTGGATCCATGGCAAGCCATTCGGTAAGCCCACAATGCTTCATTAAGGACCAAGTGCCATCTCCTTGGCTTCTTATCGATTTTCTTCGAATAATCTTGATCATGATCTTATTTGACGCCTCGTTGGCCATTGGCTTGCGCATAATAAGGAGAAGAATTATATAACCTTATCCCCATGCTTTCGGCAAAGTCACAAAACTCGAAGAAGTGAACCGAGTTCCCCGATCGGTTGTAATGGTCTCGTGGAATCCCAAACCTATGAATTATATGCTCCTTGACAAAACGATCATATTCTCTCGATGTGACCTTTTTCAAAGGGATAGCTTCAACCCACTTGGTGAAATAATCATGTTGCCCGAAAGAACACAAATTTGTGTCCTTTGCTAGATGGAGGATTGATCTCATCCAATTAAATCTATACCCCACCCTCTCGAACGGCCAAGGTTTAATTATTGGATTCGGAGCAGATGCAGGTGCTCTCCGAACATTACCAAATATCGACAATCTCGACACCCTTTGTAATATTCAAAGCAATCCTCCAACATAGTCGGCCAAAAGTACCCCGTCCTCCTTATTATCCATTTCATTCGGTAAGCCGACTGATGTGCACCACAAGCTCCTTCATGGACTTCAAACATAATCTTCTTAGCCTCTTCTTGGCTCAAGCATTTGAGCAACACTCCATCTATAGACTTGTGGTACAACCGATCATCAAGAAGCACAAATTTAAATGCTTTATACCCGAGCCTCCGGAAACTCTTTGAGATGGGTCTTTCGATAATTGATAATGTCTCTTCTCCAATCATCTTTTATTTGATCACCATTAAAAGCACCTTCTTCTCGCTGCATAAATTTCACGATTTTCCCGATATCCGAAGCGCTTGAGCTAATTTATTTGCTTCTCCATTGCGCTCTCGGGTATATGATGCAAAGTAACTACGAAAAACTTTTCGAAGTTCCCTACATTGTTCATGGTACCCTTGCAAGTACATCATTTTTGCATTCATATTGTCCCGTCAACCGATTGATTACCAATTCGAATCACCAAATACCTCAACAAAGAACGGCCTTCGCTTCTACCAACAGCCGAAGCCCTCTAAGCAAAGCCTCATACTCGCTTGATTGTTAGTGACAGGATATTCAATTGAAAAAGCAAACTCAAATATCTTTCTACGTGGGGATATCAAAAGAATACCAGCACCACCACCTTTGTCACATGATGATCCATCAAAAAATAATGCCCATGGGGCAATGTTAATCATATCAACGAGATAAATCACGATGTTGAGTAATAAAATCGGCAATCGCCCGTCCTTTCACCGCTTTTGCCGACTCATACTTTAAATTAAACTCCGACAGTGCTAATACCCATTTGCCGATTCTCCCACTTAAAATCGGCATTGACAACATGTGTTTAATTACATCAAAACTAGATATCACCACACATTCGCGTTTAACAAATAGTGCCGAAATTTGGTGCATGAGTAATAAACACACAAACGAGCTTTTCTATAGCCGAAAACCTTGTTTCAGGATCTAACAATTTTCGGCTAAGGTAAGCTATTACTCTCTCTTTTCCATCAAACTCTTGCATAAGGGCCGATCCTATTGTTAGGCTATCGGCCGCCACATACAAACTTGAAAGGCTTCTCAAGTTGTGGAGGTACCAACACTGGTGGTGCCTTCATATATTGCTTGATTTCATCAAAAGCCTTTTGCTTTGTATGTCACCCCGCATAAATTTCTGATCTTTCTTGAGCTTCAACAATGGAGAGAAAGGCAATACTCTTTCCGATAAATTGGATATGAATCTTCTCACGAAATTGACCTTGTCCAGCAATGATTGCAACTCGTAAGGTTAGTTGGGGGCACAACTTTGTCTATTGCTTCCATGCTCTTTTTCCCAACTTCTATCCCTCCTTTGTGGATCAAGAACCCTAAGAACTCACCAGCAAACGAGACTCCAAAAGCACACTTGTTTGGATTCATCTTTAAGCCATGTCTCCTTGTGCACTCCAAAGTCTTTCTTAAATCGGCTAAATGTCCTTCATGGTCTCCTGGATTTGACTACTACATCATCAATATAAATTTCTACAGTCTTGCCGATTAACTCATGAAAGATATAGTTCATGGCTCTCGATAAGTTGCACCAAAAGCATTCTTTAATCCAAATGTCATCACTATCCACTCAAACAATCCAATGTGACCAGGACATCTGAATGCGCCTTTGCAATATCTTCAACTTGCCATGAAAATTTGGTTGTAGCCAGCATTGCCATCCATAAAACTAATAACTTCATAACCTCGCTGCATCCACTAATAAATCGGCAACTGGCATTGGGTATCCATCCATTGGAGTAGCTTTGTTGAGATCTCTGAAATCTATGCATACCCTCATCTTCCCATTCTTCTTGTAGACAGTACTATATTTGAAATCCATTCGCATACCCGCATGGCCGAATAAAGTTTGCCTCAATTAATCTCTCAATCTCTTTCTTTACATCGGCCAATACTTCCTCTTTATAGATTTTCCGTGGAGGTTGTTTGAAAGGACGAAATCCAGGTTTTATAGGCAGCTTATGCTCAACAATTGATCGATCCAACCCAGGCATCTCTGTGTAATCCCAAGCAAAACAGTCTTTGAACTCCTTTAGCAACTCTATTAACTTCAATTTATATTCTGGGTCTAAATTTGCACTGATATACATCGGCCTTGACTTTGTGCTATCACCAACATTGATTTCCTCTAACTTGTCGGCCGACATGAAACCACGACCCGGTTTGCCTTTGTTGCCATCGATTGGATTGCCCATTAAAAGTTCTTGTTAGAGCCGATTTGCTTGGATCGGGCCGTTGATCTCTGTCGAACACATTGACAGGACCTTCCTTCCATATCTTACCCGAAAGGCAGTCTAGTCCATCATACTCCCAATAAGCGAGGCTCGGAAGTGGCAACACTCATTGAATCATCGGCTGAACAACTTCTACATCATCTCCTACCCACCGAATAAGGATTTGATGCATAGTTGAGGGTATATAGCAATTAGCATGGATCCAATCTCTTCCAAGAAGCATGCTATATGCCCCCTTGCCATCAATGACAAAGAAGGTAGTGATCAAAGTTTTGGATCCAATCATCGGTTCCACATGTACTTGCTCCACGAGTATCGAAGCATTGCCGACAAAATCTCTAAGGATCATGTCATCGGAAATCTTCACTTGTCATACCAAGCTTTACGAAAGTAGCATAGGGCATAATATTGATAGCAGCCCCTCCATCAACAAGCATCTTGGTTAAAGGTTTGCCATTGACATATCCCTTCGGGTATAATGGCTTCGTATGACGGTTTTTAACTCGGCTTGTCAAAGATTGCTTGCCGAGTCAACACAAGTTGAGCCATCGGGTCTCGGCATTCGGTTTCATCAAAATCAATATACCTCATCTTGCACTTCTTGGTCTTCGGGAGCTTTAAACTCTAATGGAATGAAGAACACCATGTTAGTATCGGCCGAAGGGCCCCGTCCATCATCCTTTTTCTTAGGACGCCACACTCGGCTTCTTTTCGGCTATTTCCTGTTTCAGCTCTTGATTTCTCAAACGCTGAACTCTTCTCTTCCTCGACTTTTCCGCACCGGAGGGCACCACTGTCCTCTTTGCCACCTATAGGAGCTCTCGTCCGCATTATGGACACCGCCGTGAGCCCAAGCTTGATCTCGCAAATCTCTTCCTCCGATGTTCATCAAAACCGTTTATTTTTAAGCGCCAATCGTTCTCACGGAACTTTCATCCCAAGTCTATCATGAACGGGACGGTTGACTCGAGATTGCCTCGTACTTTCGAATATTGATCACCGCATTCGGGCAATTGTTCCCGGCGAGCAACTTCAAGCCTTCATTCCAACAAGTTAATGTCCGAAGAAGGAACAGTTCCAATGAGATTGCTCTTGTTCTCTCCTATATTCTTCTTGTTCTCTCGGCGCACCTCTTCTTCATATCTCCGACGTTCGCCATGAACTCCGCGCTCCTCTTCAATGTACTTCTGTTCCTCATCATATTCCATCTTCTTTTCCCACGCCACTTATTCAACAAGTGTCGTCTTTGTAACTGCGCTTCGGCTCGGCGTGTATTCGGCAATTTCCTTTAGCCGCATCCGAAGCCCGACCCTTCTCTCGTCGGCTATTTTTGAACTGCGTTTGTTGCACTTCCTCCTTGGTAACTTGCCGATTAGGGTCAACGAACCACTCTCCTTGGCTCTTTCGGATGTCGAACCTTCATCTTTCCCTTTTCCTTGGACTCACCGGCATCAACCATACCTATGGAGAAAGAGACCATGTTCGAGGGAACGGGTTCTTGTCTACTTTCATCTTGCCATCAAATCTTAAGTGTCCATCTTGAATAGCCTTCGAATCTTTACTCGAACACTCGGCAATCATTGATATGATGAGAGTTTGTATCATGAAATCCACGCACTTCTTATCCTTTACTCCTTCAGGGCGCGGCATAGGATGTCCTTCGCGGCTTAACGCGTCCTTCTTGGACCGAGATACAAAAAGAGCTTATCTCGCTTTTCGACATCAAAATCATAAGATCCCTTCGTCGCTTCACCCATCGATGATCGACCAAAATAGGCTCTTTTGTCCAGGTCAACTCTCGTGACTACTTCATCTTCATCTTCATATTCGAGATGCTTCTTCCGAGAAATCCGATACATATCAACGGTTGCACTTGTTCTTCCGAAAAACGAGCATCTCTTCGAACCCTTGGGCTTGATTGCTCATTGCTTTGTCGGCTTTTGTGCAAGTTGTCCAAGGTCTTCAAACTCCATGCCGAATAGCTTGTCTCGATATGTGGGCATGCCCGCAATGACCAATTGTGCGAGCGATCATCGGAATAGTCGAGAATAGCACATGTTCTTTGCTTCTCTCGAATCTGCGGAGATACTCCATTGGTGTTTCAAAGGTCTTCATCCTCATAGACCACAGATCAACCATCTTCTTCTCATTGGTTCCCGTATAAAAGTATGAATGGAATTTTTGCTCCAATTCGCCCATGTACCAATGGAATTGGCCGAGGCTGCGATGCAAACCATGTGAAAGCCGGCCCCGTCGAGACATAGGAAAATATCTCGATCCTCCAAGCTTCATCGCAGCGGCTTCTCCAAGTTGCATCGATATCTACGACATGCTCAATGGTACTTGGTGTCATCCCGACCGAGAATTTGGTCAAATCCGTTGGTGGCTTAACTCTTGGTGGAAGAGCTACCCTATTGTACCACTGGGAAAGGAGATTTGTATGCATATGTCGATGCTTTGGTTTCGAGGCCGAATTGATTCGCATCATGTCGGCCATTAAGCTAGGAGCTCATCATTTGCATCTTTTGCTCCCCGTCTTCTAGAAGGCATTCCCGATGCACTCCCGTACCCGGATTCGGCAAAGCACTCGAGCACTTTGTAATCGGTAAATTCATTATACCCATCTCCATAGACACTCTTCTCGCAATCTATTTGCCACTTTGGAGCAATCTTGTAAGCGAGATGCGGGTATATCCGTTGTTGCACCAAAAGTTACTTGATCATAAGTTTGCTGCTCGGCAACAGGAGGCTTTTCTTTTTCATCGTGAATAGCTCCATCCTTGCTTGTACCGATTATCTCTTCTCCTCCAGTTGACTTTCCCGAAGATTGCCGAGTGTTGAAGTACACTTTGGTCCAGCAAGCTCTCCAAACCTTTCTTCAAAGCGCTTGTCAACCGCTGGACCAAAAGTGTCGCCATGATTTTGCGGAAGGTGCCCCGAGAAAAGCCGTGTTGTGATTCAACATAGTGTCTCCCACAGCTTTGTATATGGCCGCAACTACCCTCTGCATCTCCTCCTCGTCGTAATGTCGGACTAACCGGCGAGAAGAACTCGTGGCGCTGATTGCTTGACGATCACTCGCCACTCTTGTTCTTGGAAAAAGACATCGACATTTCTCGCGAAACTGTTCCATTGCTTGTTCCACGATCGACGTTGCTCGTCGCGGCTCGTCCATGGTCACGTTCGTAACGTGATCGTTGTCAATTTCCGATCCCATCTTAGATTGAGAAGTTGTCCCACCGGGCGTGCCAAAAAGTGTGTTGACGCAAAATGTGACCGCCTGCGTCTCACACATAGCAAGCCGGAAAGCCTAGCTTCAATCGGGTGCCCGGTGTCGAATCCGGTGGCGTGCCGATCGATTTGACACGAAAATCGACAAGGGGTAAAACGGTGAGATCAAAAACCTGGAACGTGCCGGGTGAGACCGGGCAGTTCCATCTTTACGGCCCCGAAGCCACTTACGACGACACATAGCTAT